>JAJHUR010075431.1:0-10678 GCA_027495735.1 Lutjanus campechanus | reverse complement strand
CTACAATCAGTCAACAATGATCTGAAATCAAGCAGTAAAGTTTGATGAGTTTCTGGAAGACTGAACACATACTTGGTGAAACTCAGAGCTGGTCCTGACCTCCATGTGACCCTGAGCAAAATTCTGCTAAGGGCCCCTCCTAACTGACCAGAGAGCCACATAAACCATTTGACACACAGTCACAGCCCAGTGCTCCACTACAGTCCTCCCTCCTTTAAAACACTCTGCTCCATCTGTCAGACAAAGAATAAGCAGATCTATATAGAACAGAATGAGGTACAAAAAACACAAAAAAACAATTACTGAATATAATATTTTGTATAAAATCTCAAGATTAGTGAATATGAGATTAACATACATTGTAGAATATATAAAATGTAGAAAATATTAAAACATAACACTGAGCTTTGGGCCTGATTCCTGATTATTAGTCAGTTAACTGACTTTAATTTCAATATTAAAAACCATTTACACAGGACTAGTAAGATCTGTATTAGATTATGGGAGTATCGCATTTGGATCTGCAGCACATACATCTTTAAAAAAGTTGGACAATATTCAATATCAGGCTTTAAGATTGTGTACAGGTGCAGTTAGAACAACCCCGACTTCTACACTACAAGTAGAAATGGGAGAAATGCCTTTAGAAGTAAGGAGAGTACAGCTAGCTCTGAATTACTGGGTTAATTTAAAAGGGCGTAATGAAGATCATCCAACACAAGACACACTGAAGCCCTGTTGGGAAAAGGAGAGGAGAGAAACAAAAAGCTTTGGATGGACAAGAGAGAAAAAAGCAAAAGAACTCGATATAACAGCAATAAACATCAGTCCAACAGTTCGTTAATTCAGCCTAAATGTATTAACTTCTCATTTATTAAGTATTTAACGTGTGTTTTCAATAACATGCATCAAGATTAGGGCTGCACATAATTTATTGCCGATCAATCTGTCCATTATATTCACGACTGATTGATGAGTTGTTGATGCAATGAACTGATTTTCAGAAAATACTGGAAATCGGTCCATTGATCCTGTCTTCATCCAATCTTTTCAACAGAAAAATACGTCTAAAACGTGAAAACTTTTTCACATTTTTAAACTAGTGATCAACCTGGCAATATTTTTTTTCCACAAATCGATCAGTTTGCTCCATAAAATGTCAGATAATGTTGATCAGAAGTCTCAGATGACGTAAAAAGAAAAAAAAACAGAAAATATTCACATTTAAGAAGCTGAAATCTCTTTAAAAAATGCTCAAACTGATTTATTGATTCTGAAAATAGTTGTATAAAAACTCATATTTCAGCATTGATTCTAACATATTAGTTACCAAATAAAAATGACTTCACACAGTTTATATTCAATAAGTTCTGAGAACGTCATCAAAGAACAGCCGACAAAGCAAGAGCCACAAAATTAACATTTATTAAGATATTTCATACAAGTGTAATTAATTTCAGCATTTTTGTTATGAATGACTACAATCACAAATTGTGCAATAAAGGGATAGTTCACCCAAAACCGAAAATTCAGTCATTATCTTCTCACTCTCATGCTGATTGAAGGTCAGGTTTAAGTTTTTTTAGTTCACAAAACTCTGCTGGAGTTTCACAGTAAAACTGTGCTGCAGAATCTCCCAAACAATTAAAGTGACCAGTTTTCAAACGTAAAAAACAACCAGGGAAAAAAAAGAAAAGTAAAATGCCTCCATACTGCTCGTCTGATGTAAACCAAGTCTCCACACATTCTCTACTAACTGAGCTAACGTCCCATTAACTTCTCTTTTAACCAAATAACAATAACATAATTTAAATTTTAAAAGACAGAATTTCATTAGTAAAATGAAGCACATAATAAATAGTAAAATTTTGAAGGGCAGTGTTTTGAAAGGACAAAGAAATGACATGTTGTTAGATTTCTGTGTGTTTAGTGATTTGAACAACACTGAGGCTGAAAATGTGCTGGTAGTCGTGAAGATCTGGACTGAAGTTTTGTCAGGTTTCACTAACCATGTTTAGTGTGCAAGCAACCATAAAAAACTGTAAATAACAAAACAAATCATAAAACATGCAAAGCAGCTTGGTTTCCATAAAGGGACAAGCCAACGAACCCTTTATGGTTCTAGTTAGCACCTTTAATTCTAAGATTCTACAGAGAATTTAATATTTGCACCACATTTCACTCATATAAAAACATCCATCCTAAAAACAGCAGCCATTTATCCTTCAGTAAAACTCTCTGAGCCTTTTGTTTGATCAACAACAGCAGCATGTTTGTCAGAAACTAGTGATAAAAGATCTTTGTGAGGAATGAAAACCAGGACAGAACCAAGAACAGATGTTCTTAGTGGTTCTCAATCGTCTCTTGCAAGTTCAGCCACACATGTGCCAACTGCAGCGCAACAGTCCACACCGATGGACGCCTCATCTGATGAAATAAAACAGAACAACATGTGTCAGTGTTTTCCAACATGAGCGTTTCCTCCTCTGACAGCTGATTAGAACTACTTGGTTCTAAAGTTCTGCCTGTGTGATAAGAACATCTGTTTAAAGTGACAAAGAAAAGGACCTGTGTTGGTCCACAGGCCTCGGTGTAGAAAATAAGAAATTCAGAGACGTTTGGGTGGAACACTCAGAAATAAGGGTACTAAAAGGGTTCTTCCTGATGGGCTGAGGTTCTACACAGAGCCTTTTGCTTCAGGAGAACCCTTTATTGAAGAAAGGGTTCATCAAGGGTTCTTAGAAAGTTCTTTTAGAACTGTTGAAATCCTTCTTTGTACCATCATATGAAAGGGTCCTCGACAGAACCCCCTGGGCAGGTTCTACATAAAACCTTTGGAATATAAAAGGGTTCTCACCAGAACCCACTGGGCAGGTTTTAGATAAAATCCTTGAATTATAAAGGATTTCTCAATAGAACCTCCTGAGTGGGTTCTAGGTGAAAACATCTGAAATATAAAAAAGGTTGTCAGTAGAACCTACCAGGTGGGTTCCCGATAAAACCCCTGAAATATAAAACGGTTCTCGGTAGAACCACCTGTGTGGGTTCTTGTTCGCACCTTTAGGGGGTGGATAGAAGCCTCAGAGAGGGATCTGTGAGGGTTCTCTGAAGAACCTCTCATAGAGGGTTCTGGGAGAAACCTTTCATAGATGGTTCTAGGTATAACCCTTTATGTTGGGTTCTAGGTAGAACTCGCTGAGAGGGTTCCAAGTGGAACCTTTGTGAAATGTTCCATGAGGAACCCAAATGGGTTCTCTTATGGGGACCTGCCAAAGAACCATATTATGATGTTATTTATGTTAAACTTTATGTTTTATTTGCTGACAAACCCAAACCTAAACTGAACATTTACTGCCAGTTGGACAGTTTGACATGTCCACTGATCACTTTGTCTGTTTTTAATAAGAATAATCAATACTTGAAATCACAAAACTTTTAAATTATTATCATTAAAGATTATTAAAACGTTCAGATTCAAATTTACAATGGGGAGATTAAGGAGAAGGTTATGACTTACCTTCATTACATTTGCAGCAGCACATCGCCACGGCCATGATAAGAACAAAAAAAATACCAACTGCAACACTGACGCCGACGATGAGGCCAACGTCAGTTGTTTGACCTGAAAAACATGAAGAAAGATGTGAGGATTTGTTCTTTGCTGTGACTTTCCAAACATCCAAACATCCAGCTGCCATGTCTGTGAAGGTTCTCAGTCATCCAGGTCCTGGTATTCGTAGCAAAGTTTGTCATAGGCAACTGGACTTGATAGAGTTCTTGAAGACGTTTCGGCTCTCATCCAAGAGGCTTCTTCAGTCCTGACCGACTGGTTTGGGAGTTCAGGTATTAAACCACTGTGTGGTCGTCAATAACACCCAGAGGGGGCATGTGTCTCAAGTGTTTCACCTGGGGGGAGGTGTGAATGAGACTCTCATTCACACCTCCCCCCAGGTGAAACCCGAGGTCCACACAGGGTGGGTACTATCGACCACAGTGGTTTAATACCTGAACTCCCAAACCAGTCGGTCAGAACTGAAGAAGCCTCTTGGATGAGAGGCGAAACGTCTTCAAGAACTCTATCAAGTCCAGTTGCCTACGACAAACCTTGCTACGAATTCAGCTGCCAGTATCTCCTCCTCAGTCTGTCCGGGTGTCTGTCAAGATTTAAAACTCACCAACTCAGCTGCATGTTGGTTCTGTAACATTTACTCAAATACTGTGGACAAACATTTTATGCAGCTTTTATACCTTCTACATCTCAGCAGCAAACATTGTAGTTTTCACTCCTCTGACAGCTTTAGTTACTACTTAGAAGTAAAGAAAACAGTCACAGTAATCTGAATAATTGTAATTAATTACTTTTGTCCCTGGTTTAACCCAGATTAATTATTAATGAGGCAAATTTATGTTGTTGCTTCACTTTAGTTTTCCATTTTTCCTGTTGTTCCTGTTGTCTTTACTTGTGCATAAAAAGAAAGAAAGAAAGAAACGAAGAGAAGAGAAGACGTTTGAGCTCGGCTTGTTTAAAGTGAGAAATATTATAGTAAATATGTTAGTATAAGTATATTTACTTACTGGCATCGTTGAAATCTTCTGTCCCGTTAACATCCTCCACTGGCACTGTTTAAAATTTAAAAAGTGTTACAATAGCCCCCAAAACTTTGCATCGTGACCCACAGTTTGTTTCATTTATGTGAGTTCAGTTATGTGACTGTCTGTTAAAGCACCATAAACAGTCATTAAAGTACCTGCTGAGGCCACGACAGCTCGAGTGAGCAGAAAAACTATGATTCCCACTTTCTTCTCCATGATTCTTGATCAAGTCGTCACACAGAAGAAGATCCTGATGAGGTTTTTCACTTTATGAGTGACAAATGAAGCAGCCCTTTGAGGTGACAAACCCACGTCTGCTTTGTCACTCCACGAGGAAGTTGTACAGAAAAGCATGGGCGTGGTGAGGAGGTGTACTGACTGCCCAGGGCCCAAGTAGGGAGAGGGGCCCATGAAAATCCTGATTTTTATTTTTATTTGTTTTTATTTATTTATTTATTCATTTGTGATGTTTTTATTTCGAATGAATTGGGCCCTCCAATTAATTGGTGTCATAATTTATTTCAAATATATTGATAACATCAGCTGAGGGAATGAACTTTATGTCACAGTCCTCCCAACATATTGGACATTCTGGGGGCCCCCTCTTGGAGCCGCAAAATGGTTTGGTCCGCCCGACAGCGACCAGCGACAAGTGTAATGCTGGGACATCATGCTGCCCAAAAAACATAAATCGGGGTATCAAAAGAAGAAAGAGAGGAAAGAAAAAGAAAGAAGGCAGAATGAGGGGAGGCAGCTGTTGACTGCTTTCTTTCCCAAAGGTGAACCGAGTTTGCTTGTCATGCAAAGTCCAATTAAAGTTAACGTAGTCCACTCCAGACAGCTGCTGCTGATGTTTGCATGCTCACGTTAAATCTTTAGTTTAGTTAGTTGCCAACCAGGCCGCTTTGCTTGCAGGCCAGATTCAGAAACAAACAGTGGAGCAGCTGGAGCAGCTAAACAATTACGAGCTATTCCTCTCAATCCGGCTGAAAAATGGCTTAAAAGATTTTTGCCTCTGCAAACCTTCTCATTACAAAAGTAATGTAGCGTATTTGATTTGATTCTGAGTGTACAGTTGTCTCCTGTTCTCCTGTTCAAGAACAAATGTTTTTAAATCAAAATTTGCACGAGTGTCATCATGGATCAAAACGTTAGTGCACAAACCAGATGTAGCCTAATGTTTTAGGTATTTGAGCACAAGTAGGCCAAATGCATCAGTTCAGGTGGTGAATGAAAGAACCACTCATCAATATAATCTGATCTGATTGTAGCTTAAAACCCTATTTATGCTTTTTTATTTCAAATAAATACCCCCTTTTTTTCTTTATTTGTCCAAACTGTTCCTAAACACATCAGGATGTCAAATATCAGTGTTTAATGTTGGAGAAATGTCCCAGGCAGAGCGAAACAATGAGGAAAAAATAAGTAAATACAGGCTGAGGTCAGAGTCTCTGCAGATACAGACACCAACACACACTTATAATGGATCATAAGTGATGATTGAGAGGAATTACGTCATATGAGTCTATACATTCTTCTATGTAAAAAAAAACCAAGTGTTAGTGTTTTTTAACTCTTCCATGTGATTTGAAAACAGGTGATCCTTAATAAGTCAGTCCTGTCTGTCCCTGATCGAATGTGATGAGCAGGTGTAAATATTATGTCTTTCTGGTGTTGCTTAGTGTCCAGACAGTGTGATGTTGATGTTATTGTACATACAGCATGTGAGGACAGACATGATCAGTGGGAGCAGGAGTGTAACATGTGTAGTGGTGAAGGAGCCATAAAAACGACTTTATATCACAGATTTAATATGAAATAAGTCCTGAGAGCATGTCATCAAAGAAGTCACAACAGCTGACAAAGCAATGATCACAAAAATAAACATTTATTAAGATATTTCATACAAGTGTAATTAATTTAAGCATTTATGTTATGCATGACTACAGTCACAAATTGTGCAATAAAGGGATAGTTCACCCAAAAGTAAAAAGTCAGTCATTATCTTCTCACTCTCATGCCGACTGAAGGTCAGGTTTAGTTTTTTCAGTCCACAAAACTCTGCTGGAGTGTCAAAGGAAAACTGTGCTGCAGAATCTCCCAAACAATTAAAGTGAACAGTGAACAAAGCCCCCATACTGCTCGTCTGATGTAAACCAAGTCTCTGCACATTCTCTACTAACTGAGCTACAGGAACGTCCCATTAACTTCTTTTTAAACCAAACATCAATATAACATGTTTAACAGCTTAAAGAACTGACTGCTGCTACATTTGAGTTTTGGTTATGAATAAAGGTCAGAGCAAATATTTGTATAAAAATAACATAAACATAAATACAATTTTAGAAAGACAGAATTTCATTAGTAAAATGAAGCACATAATAAATAGTAAAATGCACAGACAGAAATCAGTGATCAGTGGTCACAGGTTTGGTTTTCTTTCAGCCAGTGTTTCACCTTTTCACTGCATGTTTTTTCCTGTTGTTTTTGTTCCAGAAACGTCTTCCTTTCGTGTGCTCTGCCCTCCAGTTTGGAAACCACTGTGTTAGAGAAAAGTCCTTGAATATATACATCAGACACAACACAAAACAGAGCTGCACATTGATGAAAATAACAGGTTCCCTCCATATCTTAAAATCAGTCAGTTCATCCGTGCATTTCCAAAGTTTGCATTTTGCAGTGAAAATCAGAGCAGAACATCATAAATTACACATAAACTGTATATTACTGTTGCAGCAGCAGATCTGTTGATGCTGAGCTGAACTCTGTCCAGTCTCTCTCAGTATCAACCGTAAGTTTACAACACGGTCAACTAACGGTGCATATTAATTTAGTTCAGGTAAACTCACCTGTTGCCTTTTTTTATAGCTCTCATGTCTGACTGGAGAGTTTAAAGTTAAGCTGAGTGTCTGAACACCTGACAGCTTTGTTTGATCCACTGTGTGTTTTATTTTGAAGGGCAGTGTTTTGAAAGGACAAAGAAGTGACATGTTGGTAGATTTCTGTGTTTAGTGATTTGAAAAACACTGAGGCTGAAAATGTGCTGGTAGTCGTGAAGATCTGGGCTGAAGTTTTGCTCTTTGAGTGTCAGGTTTCACTAACCATGTTCAGTGTTAGTGTGCAAGCAACCCTAACAAACCATTTAAATAACAAGCAAATCATGAAACATGCAAAGCAACAGCAGCATGTTTGACAGAAACTAGTGACGTCACCTGATAGAAGATCTTTGTGAGGAATGAAAACCAGGACAGAACCAAGAACAGCTGTCGTTAGTGGTTCTCAACTGTCACCTACAATTTGAGCCACACATGTGCAACACTCCAAAATTGCAATGCAACAGTCCACACCGAGGGCTGCTTCATCTGATGAAAGAAAACAGAACAACATGTGTCAGTGTTTTCCAACATGAGCGTTTCCTCCTCTGATACCTTTCTGGTTAACTTACAGCTGATTATAACTACTTGGTTCTAAAGTTCTGCCTGTGTGATGAGAACATCTGTTTAAAGTGACCAGAGACATTCAGAAAAAGGGCACTAAAAGGGTTCTTCCTGATGGGCTGAGGTTCCTTGAAACCTTTGGAATATAAAAGGGTTCTCACCAGAACCCACTGGGCAGGATTTAGATAAAATCCTTGAATTTCAGTTTCAAATTTACAATGGGGAGATTAAGGAGAAGACTGTGACTTACCTTCTCTATATTTGCAGCAGCCCGCCGTGGCCAAGACAATAACAAGGACAATACCAACTGCAACACTGATGCCGACGATGAGGCCAATGTGAGTTGTTTGACCTGAAAAACATGAAGAAAGATGTGAGGATTTGTTCTTTGCTGTGACTTTCCAAACATCCAAACATCCAGCTGCCATGTCTGTGAAGGTTCTCAGTCATCCAGGTCCCGGTAGCTCCTCTGACAGCTTTAATTACTGCTTAGAAGTATAGGTACCTAAAGAAAACAACTACAGTAATCTGAATAATTGTAATTAATTACTTTTGCCCCTGGTTTAACTCAGATGAATTATTAATGAGGCAAATTTATGTTGTTGCTTCACTTTAGTTTTTGTTGTTCCTGTTGTCTTTACTTGTGCATAAAAAGAAAGAAAGAAAGAAAGAGAAGAGAAGATGTTTGAGCTCGGCTTGTTTAAAGTGAGAAGTTGGGATAATTTACTTACTGGCATCGTCTGTCCAGTTGACATCCTCCACTGGTGCTGTTTAAAATTTAAAAAGTGTTACAATAGCCCCCAAAAACTTTGCATCATTGTGACCCACAGTTTGTTTCATTTATGTGATCAAACAAATAACCAGTCTCCATGAAAACCAACTGTGGCGACTGTCTGTTAAAGCACCATAAACAGTCATTAACGTACCTGCTGAGGCCACGACAGCTCGAGTGAGCAGAAAAAACATGATTCCCACTTTCTTCTCCATGATTCCCGATCAGATCGGCGCACAGAAGAAGATCCTGATGAGGTTTTTCACTCTATGAGTGACAAATGAAGCAGCCCTTTGTGGTGACAAACCCAGGTCTGCTTTATCACTGCAGGTGCGTCTACACACGTGATGTGATTGGTGCTGTCCCAGTGATGTCACACCACGAGGTAACATAAACAGGAGATCAGTTTACATAAAAGCATGGGCGTGACAGCTTTGTTTGATCCACTGTGTGTTTTATTTTGAAGGGCAGAACCATGTAAATAACAAAACAAATCATGAAACATGCAAAGCAGCTTGGTTCTCTTATGGGGACAAGCCAAATAACCATTCATAGTTCTGGTTAGCACCTTTAATTCTAAGATTCTAATCTAACTACAGAGAATTCAACATTTGCTCCACATTTCGTTCATGTAAAAACATCCGTCCTCAAAGCAGAAAGCCATTTATCCTTCAGTAAAACTCTCTGAGCCTTTTGTTTGGTTGTTTTTGATCAACAACAGCAGCATGTTTGACAGAAACTAGTGACGTCACCTGATAAAAGATCTTTGTGAGGAATGAGAACCAGGACAGAACCAAGAACAGCTGTTCTTAGTGGTTCTCAATTGTCTACAAGTTCAGCCACACATATGCAACACTCCAAAATTGCAGTGCAACAGTCCAGACCGAGGACCGCGTCATCTAATAAAAGAAAACAGAACAACATGTGTCAGTGTTTTCCAACATGAGCGTTTCCTCCTCTGATACCTTTCTGGTTAACTTAAAGCTGATTATAACTACTTGGTTCTAAAGTTCTGCCTGTGTGATAAGAACATCTGTTTAAAGTGACAAAGAAAAGGTGTGGAAAATAAGAAATTCAGATGATGTTTGGGTGGAACACTCTCAGAAATAAGGGTACTAAAAGGGTTCTTCCTGATGGGCTGAGGTTCTTTGTAAGAGAAGCACCCATGGAAAGTTCTTTTGGATTTTTTTAAATCCTTCTTTGTTCTTTTGGATTTTTTAAAATCCTTCTTTGTACCATCATATGAGAGGGTCCTCGATAGAACCCCCTGGGCAGGTTCTACATAAAACCTTTGGAATATAAAAGGGTTCTCACCAGAACCCACTGGGCAGGTTTTAGATAAAATCCTTGAATTATAAAGGATTTCTCAATAGAACCTCCCGAGTGGGTTCTAGGTGAAAACATCTGAAATATCAAAAGGTGGGTTCCCCCTGAAATATAAAACGGTTCTTAGTAGAACCTGCTGTGTGGGTTCTTGTTCGCACCTTTAGAGGGTGGAAAGGTTCTGGATAGAAGCCTCAGAGAGGGATCTGTGAGGGTTCTCTGAAGAACCTCTCATAGAGGGTTCTGGGAGAAACCTTTCATAGATGGTTCTAGGTATAACCCTTTATGTTGGGTTCTTGGTAGAACCCTCTGAGGGGGTTCCAAGTGGAACCATTAAAAGAAACAAAACGGGTTCTCTTATGGGGACCTGCCAAAGAACCCTTTATGGTTCCAGTTTCCACCTTTATTTCTAAGAGTGTATCTGTATTTTCACACCTTCCTGACAGTTTACCAGGATATACAGTATTATGATGGTATTTATGTTAAACTTTTAGTTTTATTTGCTGACAAACTCAAACCTAAACTGAACATTTACTGCCAGTTGGACAGTTTG
>JAJHUR010075430.1:0-15228 GCA_027495735.1 Lutjanus campechanus | reverse complement strand
GCTTCAAACTGATTTCAGTTAGACACGAGAAGAAATCATGTGAACCCTTCGATGTACTGACAAGATTTTAAGAGTCAGTTCTCTCTTTTCAGCTTACTCTGAAAAACTATACTGTATACTTTATTATGCACTGTGTGGGATTATTTGACCACAGTCACAGCACATGATAGCCTACTTTTACCGCAGTTATCTTCATCATTCTGTCTTAAGCAGGTGTTAAACTTCCTCCAAAAATATTCATCCTCCTCAGCTCCACTCCACTATTCTGCAACATGGAATTTTAGGTTGGGCATTTTTTTTTTGTTCTGCTGTGTTCAAAGTCTCCATAACAGCCATATTATTTCTGTAGAGGGATTTATTTATGGTCTTGTTTGCCCTTAGTCTGCAGATTTTTTTCGGCCGATCTTGTCCATCTCCCTCCAGAGGCCTTGAGGCAGCACAGGTGACAAATCATGTGTTAGAGAGCCAGTTACTGTCTCATCTGGACTGATCAGGCCCTCAAAGTACACAAAGTAATGAATAATTAGTGCTGCAATTTATGATTATTTTCATTATCAGTCAAATTGTTTGGTTTATAAAATGTCCAAAAAAAGTTTGATAATGATGATGACACAGGGAAGTCTTCAAATTGTTTCTGTCCAACTGTTGTAGTTGTAGTTTAAAACCCAATGATATGTCATTTACTATTATACAAAACAAAACAAACAAAATTTGTAACAAAATCCTCATATTTGAGAAGCTGAAACCAGAATGTTTGGCAGAATGTTGTCAGATTAATTTGAGGTTTTAGCCCAATTATTGCTCAAAATCTGCCCAAATTGATTTTTTCAAGATGACATAATAATAAAATAACAATTTAAGTGTTCACAAGTGCTCTAGAACACATACAGACGAATCTGGGGAAGTACTGGAAGTTAACAGGCCACCATCGCTGTGGTGGCATCTCACTATAATATGAGCACAAATGAATGCGAGCTGTCATAAGAAGTTTACAATTTTCTACCTGAACTTTTTATTTAATGTTACTTTTGACAAGAATATGTAGAAAGTTGGAGAAGAACCTGTGCAGTTCGGCTGCTTCAACAGTCATGTCAAACTTTAACTTTGGAAAAAAAAACAGAATGGGAGCTACACTTACCTTCACTTCAGACCAGAGACTCTACAGAGATGCACTGAGTGTACAGAGGACTGCGATGTGTCATAGTGGATGAAAAATATTAACAGAAAATGAAAATGAAATCTTGAAAACCTACATAAATATGTGAATTCTTATATATTTTTTAATATATATTGCACAGTGCTCCATCACTTAAATGTGGTGGAGGTAGTCCATATTTTTTTCTCTTCTCTGTTATCCATTTCTGGCTATTGTCACAACCAACATCTGACTACTATGTCTTAATCAGAAAGGAACCTTCATCAGTTACTGAGGGCCACTGTTTGATGTCGTCAATCCAGTTATCCGTGCTGCCACTGTTAGCAAGCAACAGCAGACGCCGTGTCTAGAAGGGAACCCCAGATCTGCAAGATCTTGCGAGGGTGAACATTTTGACCGAAACCATGAAAAATCTGAGAAATTTGAGAGTCTCGCAAGTTTGGGTTCCCTTCTAGGCCCAACCAGCAGACGCCGAAAGTGACGGACATGACGTGCCACCGCAGCAATGGCGGGACATACAAAGTAGTTGCTGGATTCGTCCATAGGAGCTATAATTCAACTGTAAAACAGTTTTTCCATTTCTGCCCTCTGCCTTAAAAATCAAGAAAAAAACTAAAGGGACAGCTCAAATAACAGAAAATAATCAACTCTAACAAGCCTTGGCAACAGTATGCCAAATGAAAGTGTATCACCCCGCCCCCACACTCACACACAAAAAAGGGAGAGAGAAGTACACGCAATCCCATTGTGTCAAAAAGTCAAACAATTAATGATGTTGTAATGTTGCAAGTGATTTCTGTTAAGATGAAAATACAGATTTGATAGCCACAGATCTCCCCTCAGCAGGATGAATAAACATTATGTCATATCAAAGTTGTAGCGACTGACAGGATGTATTCACTTAACTAATAAATACAATTTATGAATATATATTGAATTTAATGTAATTTGTAATGTATTTAAAAAACAGCCCACCTCATGGTTCACCAGCCCAAATTCTGTCCACTCCCCCAAGCTCATTTTAACCCACACAGCTCGACCCAAAACAGCCCAAAGTGGCAACAGTGTTGCATTTTTGCTTGAAAAATGACTGAACCAGTGAATCATTATTGTAATAGATGAAAAATATCAGTCCATTCACTCTTTATGGTGCTTTAGGGGAGCTTCTTGTGCAGTAATGATTTTTTTCTTTATCAGAAAAATCTTGATTTTGAAGTTTTGAAAATGGCCTTGGATTAATATAATGGATTAATGGATTAATATCTTTGTGTATTTTAGCTGTTGTTTGACTCATGGGCGAGATGATGGTTATCCAGTAGAAGATGGAAGAAAGAAGGCAGGCTCATTTTATTCTGGAACTCCGAGGAACAACTCAGAGAATATGTTGCTAAAAGAGTACTTCACCGATTTAGCATTGCTGTCCTTGTCTGACCCACAATGGAGTTTGGTTCCAAAAGAAGGATTCAAATCAATACAGCAGAACCAGAGATATCTTCTTTTATATATTTATTTTTATTTGTCAAAACCTGGCGCCTACATTACCTGCAATGAAACCACCAAAAGTTTGGTCAGAGATTAGGGTGATTAGGGTACTCCCCTACACCTGCAAACAGACTTTCCTCTTTAAAAATGACACTGCACAAAAAAATACATTCACTGACACCGACTGTGTTTGGAGGGAGTCCATGCAAAGACCAAGTTGGTTAGTTTTTGCAACAACTTGCTGCCTACATTAGGTACTAATGAGTATAATTTGGCTGTCTGTTCATATTCCCATGTGTTATTGACAAGTATGTTAAGTCACAAATATTTTCCAGTTATGAATTTATTTGCTTATTACAGCTAATTAGCATTGGCAAGTATTTTTGGATATCTAGCTAATTAAGGCGAGACATTAAATGCTGCTTCTTTTGTCTTGAAAAGAAATGGAAGCGTGAGATTCTGTTGTAGATCCTGTGGCTAGAATAAAACCAGAGTGAGGTCTACTAGTTGATGAGTTTTGAGATACCAAAAAGAGAATAACGTGGCATTAAATGGGTTATTTGGTAGTAAAGGGTATACGTAGAAAATTTGGGTGCTGGTTAAAAAAACTCAGAATTCCAGAATATGTAAAACATGGGAAAGAGATTATTTGCAGTATAATATGAGCAACCAGAACTGTGCACCATACTCAAGAGCACATGCAAGAAAATGTTATTTTTGACAAGTTTGGTGTGTGGTGAGTGAAAGAGGAGTGAAGGAGCACTGGGAGCTTCCTCCCACACACAGCTGCTGTATCGATCTGCTGGACAACAACTCGGCTTTCAGCTCCGAGTTTGGCAGGAAAGATTTTCAGACAGTCTTGTCATGTAGCGACTCAACTTCCTTCGATGGCTGTGTTTATATGCGGTAACGTGGCTACCTGCCACACACTGTTTTATCTCTCACTCAGGTTTGTATTTATATGAACCTTTGATTTCTTATGACAGTTTTCCTGTGGCCATTGGTGAGCCAATTCAGAATATTTCCTGAAGGTTTTATAGGTTACTTCCTAATATAAATGATGCTGTTTTATGTCAGTGTAACAGATAACTACAGAAGGTAATAACTGTAAATAAAGACAGAAGATGTTTACCTGCCACAAAACGCTGTTTAGTATGTGACTAGGAACAAGGCAGCTTAAAGTCATGTTTGTACAGCCAGCTTTGTTTTATTTACGGGATTTAGACTGTTTACTGTGTAAACATGGGCAGATATTGGTTTTGCCTGATAAATTCTTCTCACATTTTTTACATTTCAAACACGCAGACGTAGATATATAAATATGAGCTTATATAGGTCAGATAAAGGTTTAAAAATCTAGTAAATTTACTGTTTTTTTTAAGTCTTGGAAAGTCCATTAGTATGTTTGAATTTTATGAAAATGACCTATTCTTTACCATGGTCAGATACCTGAGAGGTTTGAACTGACTTTCTGATTTCACCAAGACGTAAAATATTGAGCTGCTTAACAGAGAATAAATTGGAATGGGAGTGAAACTAAAAGATCATTATGTCAAGGTAAAGGCACTGTCTCTTTATTCAGAGCTGGTGGCAGTACTTTCCACGCAGTCTCATACAAGAATAAAACTCTTTAAGTTCTGTGCAACACTCCACAAAGATAAGATTTTCCGTTCACTATCAGTGAAAACTAAGAAAAGCAGCAAATATTCACGTTTAAGAAGCTAGAACCAATGAATATGAGGCACTTCACCTAAACAATAAGTTATTAAACTTATTAAACTAGAGATTCATTTTTCTTTTGACCTACTTATGGATTAATTAACCGATCGCTGCAGCTGTCGTTCTCTTGTTTCTGCCATTTGTGAAATAGTCAGGCTGACCTAAATCAACAGACAAAAACGGCAGCACTCTCATTAAAGAATCAGTATAAAATCTGAGCTATATTTGTATATTGTACCTTTCCTTTCACACATACAGTCCATCCCTGAAATGTTCAGGAACAGGGAAATCTGTACCACCAATTTCCCACCTCAGGACCGTGTTACATTTCAGGGAAAATGCTGGTACGGCTGTATGATGGATGAAAGCAGTAACGTGAAAACATTAAAGCAGTCTGACGGAATGGCGCTTTCAGAGAACCAATCACAGGACTCCAACTTCTGATAAAAACTATTGTCACTGTTTTTTGACATTTTGTAGGCATTTCAGCCAAACCGATTTGGGCAAGTAAATTTCTGACCTGATGCAAGTAAAAAAACAACAACAAAAAAAACCCCATTAATATTCAACCCTGTCAATTCATATCAGGGTGGGTTAAGGTTGAATTATTTAAATACCAATAACGTTACAGTTTACCACATGACTGGTTCCATAAATATGTAGTTCAAATTTTGGCTTGATATATGAAAAATGACATGAAGCAAAGGTCAGGTGTCACCGTGACCGTTACACCACTGTGACACAATTAGTTTCAGTGCTGCTTTCAGCCTTTTGCATCTGAGCTGCACAAATCGCACAAAGTGTCACAGCTGATGGCAGCCGGAGCTATTTGAAACCTCAACCTGTAGGCACATCCCAGAGGCAGCCGCACAGCTCAGAGACCGGGAGGCCTTCACAAGTGTGAGTAATAGTTCTGAATTAAAGTTGCTGTCTGGAAGCCAGCCTGCTATAGAAAACCAGAAAACCATGGTGAGCTCTTCGCCTCCCATCCCCTGTCTGAATAATGGCATCTAGGTATATCTACCTCATGATATATTGATGCTACTGGACACCCACACCCCTGCAGCTGCCAACCAGTGGGTCCAGGCTGCTGAGCTGACACAATGCTGGACAAGAATTCAGAGCGACAGAGGACCTTGGTGACAAAACCATCACCAGACATTGTTCTTGATGCTCTTGGGGCTCTAAAATAAAACTCTCTTACCTCAAAGTATGCACAAGAAACTGGATTCTTAAATTCTACATGTGCAGGTGTCACTTGAATATTAAAATAATTACTTTTTTATTGATTGAAAGAGATACATTTTTGGTACATCACTTTAAAGTTAAATGTACGATATGTAAGGGTTTTAGTTTAAATTATTTCGAATTCTAACTAAAATTATCAACCGAATGTGAAGAAATAACAGATTTGATGTTATATTAAAGAACTCTATGTACTGTGTTACAGAGACTGGTTAGCAGAGATCTGAACCCCAGCTGCACAAGTAACAGAACTAACTAGCTAACAGTAGCTACAGTTAGTCCTTACTCTAGTGATATACTGCCCCCTGTTTGTTTGGAGCAGCTGGCCAATTGCACCATGAAATATCCCGAAAACTTTTTTTTTTCTTCTGTTTTGTACAGACATTCGTGGCCTGCTTTTGTGACCCCTTGACTTTTTCTCGAGTGCCACCGTGAAGCTGACACATCAGGATGAATTGTAATAACTTTGGTAATGTCTCAACTTTTCATCCACTGCCATCATCAGGTCAACATTTTATTTGTCATTTATGACTCAATACCTTCACCGGTGCTGTGCCATTGTTCCGATGGCCCATTATTTCTAAATACACAGTGGTCCAAAATATGGCCCACTGGACTGAAAGCAATGTCACGAAAACAAAAGCCCACTGCTCTGGAGGTCAATTGCTCTAAACTTAAATATTAACTGACATAACTGATGTACTTATTTTAACCCAGGTCATAATCTTTTTATAAACCGAAGTAGTTGTGTTGCCAAAAACCTAACCAAACTGCAACTGTTTCACAACACAAACCACATGTTTATACATTACAACAAAGATCACCTGAGTATGACGCTGGTGGTCACTTGATGTTTGCTTGTCAAAATGAAATAAGAATTAAAGGCAAAAAATTACAGGGACAGTGTGTATTTTTGTAACAATGGGCCTTCAGAGCAATGTGAGATTATTTGGTCTTTCGGGGTTTTGGAATAAATGTCAATCAGAACAATGGGCAGTCCCCCCTTCATCAACTGTATCATCATCAGTTGTATGTAGTACTAAACTAACATGCTAACACTCTAAACTAAGATGATAAACATGATAAACATCACACCTGTTAAACATTAGCATGTTTGCATTGTCATGCTTAAGTTAGCATTTAGCTCTAAGTACCACTGACTTAAAAAGAGCTGGAGTTACTGGTGTTTGAAGATGACACGTGCTGCTTCTTTGTATTAAAAGGAAATGCTCAAAAAGTTCAGGTTCACACAAAAATGTTATACCGATTACAGACACAGTGAGTCTAATGTGGGCTAAAGTCCTGGCAGGTCCCACAATCCCTGTTGTTAAGTTTAGAAATGGCCATAAGCTGTGACCAGTAAATGGACAGTTTATTGACAGTAAATGGACTGTTACAGTAAACACAGCTAAATCCTTGCATCCCAAATTCCTTTTAGATGAGACAGCAGTGCTGACTTTAAGTTCTGCTGGCAGAGAGGCAAATTGCAGAAGGACCAATTCAGACCTCCGATTTCCCTTAAGTGTTCTGCACACGTGCATCCCGCTGCATCAGTCTGAATGTGAAAACTGCGATCAGGAGTGGATCACTCACTCCTATCATGTCATGCAAAATTTCTACATAAGTGTAACCCATACTTCAATTTTTCATTGAACCCACATCTACAATATGGGCTGTCTTAATCCAAAAACAAAAAAAACAGCATGTAGTACAAACATCAAATATAATATTTTCCTCTCAATCAACAAGACCTGAAGTTAATTTGGTAATTTGGCTGTTTAGATGTCAGTAGATGGTCTTCGAAGCATTTAAATATCTCTCCAAAATCCCTGTTTGTTTTTTTATGTAACTATCACATGAAAATGATACAAGACAGCGTCAGTGCTGCCAAGATTTGTGCTAAGATTAGAAGAACACCTTCTGCATCCAAATTTTGCTCATAGTTAAGGATCACTGAGCTGTGCCGGCTTTAGAACAATGCTTTGTGGAGTCAGATCACACAACAAGATTCCTTTCCCATTTTACTCAAGCAGTTTCACCATCAAGCCAGCAGAGTTGCATTCAGATAGCATGTGAGGATGTTGTACGGTACCTCAGGCCTGATTCTCTCCTGCTTGGTGCAGCTGCTGATGGCGATAAGAAAGCTCAACAAACGGTGACACAAAGATGCACAATCAAGGACACAAGACTTTATTGTGCTGTGGGCTTTCTAAATGTCAGAGATGCTGTAGACTGACAAACAACATAAAAGAGAAGTCTGTGTTTTGTTGAAGTCGAAGTAGATAAAAGATTTTTTTTTTCATTTGGTTTTATCCAACCGATGTAAAAGGCAATTCTCCAGAACCATCAAGGTTCTAGGTTTATTGAAACAAAGTTTTGTATTTGATGAATTGAGGGGTGAATGAAAGCTGGTATGTTATGTTTCAAGGCTCAGGGTTTCACTCCAGTTAGCAACTTGAGATGTTTTGGAATAAACTTTAAAAAGTTTTGCTGACCTATAATCTTTAGTTGAGACAATTAATTTTTCTTCTTTGGATAAACATGAATCTTTGAGTTTTAGAAACTAAAAAAATGGTCACAGTGAGCTGCAAACCTGATTTTCTCCTTTTTCTTGTAGTGCCTGAAAAATTAAATAGTTCTTGTCAATTGCCTACAGATTCTGCATTCTCTCATATACGTACGATATCTGTAGATAGAAATTACTCAGTATCTTTCTGTCAAATAAAAGCTAAAACCTGGAGATGGTAAGCTTAGCTTAGCATAAAAACTGAAAACAGAGGGAAACAGCTAACCATAACTTGTTTTTACAACTTTTTTGTTTAACTTTTTCATTAAAGTTTGTTTAAAAGTTTAGAGTTGCTATTAGGTAGATTCTTTTACTTGGAGCAGGAGCTGCTTCCCCCGATTCCAGTCTTTGTGCTAAGCTAAGCTAACCAGCTGCTAGTGTCAGCCTTCTCACTTAATTCTTGATAAGGAAATGAGTCAACAGTATATCCCATAAGGTCGAACTTCTCCTTTAGTGGCTCAGTTTTCCCCACTTAAGTTCCGTTCTGTGAGGGAGAGGGGAGGGTTTTCTGCAAAGAAGTTCAGAATAAATGTCATGTGTTTAAAGTAAGTCAAACAGACACGCAGACCTGCAGCTTTCTATACATCCAAAACCCAGAGCAGAGGAGAGAGATGAAGACAGCAACGTAACCAGGTCACCACGTAAAGTCCGGACCTCACACCCTGTGCGCTTTTATTGGCTGGCGGCTATACACCCACTACACAAAAGTCGATGCCCAGAAAAGTCCCGAACACAGCAAAATAAGAAAACACAGCCAGAGGGCAGGGTCCCTGCAGATACAGACCCCACCAAACCATTCTAGCGGGTCATAATTGATGATTTAAAGGGATTATTTCTGTACCTTGGTTTTAGGAAATCCTGCATAGTGTGCCTTTAATTAAGAGGCTGAAGTGAATAGTTTGGCGCGGAGGAGATGTAAGAACAGAGGCAAATGATAGAAAGAGGTCATGTGCACCTAATCAGGCTGGGACAGGTAATTATTACTGTAAATTAGTGTGGAGAGTGGTCTAGTTAAAACACCTTTTACATAACCACATACTCATTCTCTGAAGTGGAACTGCTTATTACAGTATATGTGGATAAAAACCAGAGCCTCTACACTGACCACCCACATACCATCCTGTCTCTGTCAGCGTCTACTGTATATCTGTGTTGTTCTCGTCCCTTTCCGGTAATTTGTCTGAATGTTCCGACATATTTAAATGTGTTTCCACGATGTTTGTTGTGTCTGTCGCTCCCTCCATCACAGTGTGGCTCATTGAAACTGCATTGTCTTTCCAGGTGGCGAGCGTAACTGTGGAGTACATGAGCTGATCTGCGTCAGAAAAGGTAGGGCAGATCAGAGCTCGGGGAGGTTGACCTTCGACCCCCCCTCACCACCACCACCACTCCACCTTCCTCATCAGCATTCATCATTGTTAAACTGTCACTGTTCACGCTCATCCTTGTTCACCTGTTCCACCGTGTTCAGGTTGTGCTGCTTCACTGCTGCTGGCCTGTGCTTGTTCTGTTGTACGTGCTCGCTGCTTGTGCTCATTGTGTTTCTAGAACTGTCAACTAAAAATGTGAAAATTAACTTCACAAGCGCCGAAATTTGAGTCATGTTCTCTCAAGTTGGAGTGTAAAAAAAGGAACTTTTAGGCAGTTAGTTAGTCTATGTTGAGATTATGGCTGAAATTTGGGGATTTTAGTGTCTGTAAGTGTGGTGTAAATGATTATTTATGCGTATTTATACTCATTTATGCTAATTAGAGTTCTGGTAGACATCTTGAAGCACAACTCAAAACATGTGTTGACAGTTTTTTGAATATAGCAATGCTTACAGTTGACAAATTACAGCTTAATATTTTTATATATAGGATACCAACAAATTTCTTAGTGGGTACTTGAAGGTACAAGGAAAGGAGTACAGGGAATAAAGGGGTAACAAATTTGTGTTAAGGAAGGACATACAAACAGGTTACTTCATACATGCAGCACCTTAACTTAAAAAAACTCTCAATGATAAACTTAAGCATAAAAATTATCGTTTTCTTGTGCACATGCTTCAACGGCTGTGTGTAGTATATTTCCACATCTTTATACTCTGTGTTGTACAATAATAATAATAATATTAAAATTGTTTCAGAGTTAAAGAAGCAATCAAAGATTTCAGTCCTGATTAATTTGGCGACATCTTACTGTCGGTACCTGCAAAAACAGTTTAATGCTATAGGTCACATAATTCTGGGGGCAGCAAAATAAACTATTTTGTTTTAATAAGGAAGTGAGGCAATAGTTGGCACTTTCCCATAATTCTGTCATCTGATTTTAAGCTGCACACATGCATGAGTCAGTGAACAGCAGGGCACAGTGAAAAGACTTGGTTACCTCATTGAGAAGTTGGGGGTGTACAGCCTGTCGCCTGCAGCTCCTCATCTAACAGCTCACTGTGGCTGCTCCTTGTTCCATCACTGCCTGCAATATTTCAAACTGATCCAAAAATGACGATTATCTTGTTTTGCAGACACAATTTTGAGCAATCATGAGTCTTGAAGAGATAGTTTGCCCAAAAAATTGAAAATTCAGTCATTATCTACTCACCCTCATGCCAATTTAAGGCTGGGTTTAGTTTTTTAGTCCATAAAACACTGGAGTTTTACAGGAAAACACTGTTGCAGAATCTCACAAACAATTTAAGGGAATGATGTCCAATTTTCAAATGCAAAAAAACAGCCGAATGCCTCCATACTGCTTGTCTGGTGTAATCCAAGTCTGACTGCCTGTTGTCTCGATCTACATTGGACTGCATACTGACTGAATACTACATTACTGTTCCACACTGTTTTATCATCATTTCAACAACATCCACATACTGTAACTCTTAACTATACCTATAAAGGTACAAACTCTACAAAGGTTTAGCCTAATATTTTGTTCCCCAACAAAAATAATTTACACACTATTTATAATAAATAAGTACTGCAAATGCATAAAAACATTTGTTTTTCTCTCATTTTTTGTGATAATATTTGTTAATACTATTTTTTGAAATAAACTAGTTCTATTGCTGTATGGGTATATTGGCACTATTAACTAATTTTACAAATTTCCTGTCTTGTTATCTAGAAACAATTACTGTACCCCATGATTATTAAGAAGGTACTTACACTGTAATTTATTATAGTCGTTCTTTATTAGGTCTACAGTGATTACACTGTAATTTGCAGGTTCCAATCTAAAGTTTTACTGTTGCATTATTGTAGATTTATATGAACTAATTTGACAAAGAATATCTAAACAATGGAACATTAACATACATGACATACAGACCTGATTATTTTTTGTACCGAAGGTCACGATGGTGCTGCAAATGTAAAGTTCAGTAACAACAAGCTCGTAACAAATCAGGCTGGTGGGAAAGATAATAATGTTTCATGTTCAGTCAGAACACTCAGTGCCTCTCACTGCGGTGGCAGTATTCATATTCTGGATGGAGATGAGTCTCTTTAAAACCAAAAACATGCACAAGTAGATTCAGAGGGTGCTCATCACATTGTGCGAGCCGGCTGAATGGTCTGGTTGTGTAATTGTGTGTGTGCGTGTTTCATAATTTGGGTTACCCCATTTTCTTTTTGTGTGATTGCTGAAGAGTGGTTCCAGAGGTGTGTGTGTGTGCGTCTGTGCGTGTCTGTGCGTGTCTGTGAGTGTGTGGACAGGCTTGTGGCTACACAGTAGGCGCTCTGCTTCGGAGTGTTGTCTGAACATGTGTGGGAGTGTGTAAGGGAGTACTGGTGGTGAGAGTGCTTCTGGTCTGCCTGTGGAGTGTGTGGGTGTCTTTGTGGTTTTGAGATGGTTTTGTGCTTTTTGACATTCAACATGGCAACTGTTTCCATGCGGACACAACATCACAAAGACAATAGAGATGAGCAACAATGAATAAGCAAAAATACCAAAAATATTTGTCAACAGCCAGACGACTAAAACACATTAATTTGTTGTCCAGTTACGTACAATAGCTGTTATTGTTTACAATATTCATATTCAAATAATATCAACTACTTTCTGCTCCAAATGTCTAAACCTAATCATCCATCCATCTTTATTTTTTTTAGCCTCATACCTGAGTCAGTGTCGTCATAGCAACAGGGTCAGCTGAACAGCCCAGATGTCCTTTTCCCCAGCAACGTGCTCCTGCTCCTCCTGGGGGATCTGTAAGTGCCCCAGGCAGTGTGGGAGGTGTAGTTCTTCCAGCGTGTCCTGTGTTTTATAGCCCTGTATTGAAGGATGACAGTTGAGGAGGACACAGGCTGTCTCCTTAAAAAAAAAAAAATGTAAAAAAAATCATCTTTTGGCCGGTGATCAATCAATCTGTCAGAGGCCTTTTTTCTTTAAATAACAAGCGTGGGCGTGTCTTTGATTGTCTGGATTATGATGGTACATTGGTTCTAAATTAAGATGCAGCATGCGTAGCTGCTATAGTTTCAACATGATGACGGTCAAATCCAGTCAAGGTCACCCAGTTCAAGCCAGAGATGAGAAATTACTGCCTCAAATAGACGGGATAAGAGCACCTGCTCCTTCTGTTTGCTTAGGTCATTCTTTATAGCCTACATATCTTCCATTTGTTAAACACAAAGAAGGGTCACTGTGTCCTTGAACTGTGGCCGGTGGTTTGACACAGTGTTGTAATTACCCTCGAGTGAGTCATATATTTTCAAGCTTGATACAGTTTTAGACATTGCACTTTTGTCGTTCAGGTATCTCAAAATTTAAGTCCATCCATTCATCCATTTTATCCATTTTCATTTGCTTTTCCGGGGCCGGGTCAGGGTGGCAGCAGGCCCAAGGGCCCGATCAGACAGAGCGTGTCTGGCGGGTTATTGTTGAAGCTGTTGTTTATAAAAAAGAGCAGTGTGGTGCAACCTCTTAATCACCCCTCCTTAGCCTAACCATGATTTCACTTAGTAGTTAACTTTCTAGTTAGTAGATAACCTAGATGTCTGTATAAAAAATAGACAGGAGGATTTAGGGTGAGAGGTTGTTTCCAAACACTAAGCTGGGCACAGGGAAAAAGAGATCAATGTGAGTACATGACACCCTCAGAAAGAGGAGAAGTCAGGGGGCAGGTTGCCTAGGGAGATGTTGAAAGTGAGTGTTAACTAGTGGCATAAATAAATGAAAACAACCTACCTGAAATCCCAAGTACTGCACAAATTTGCCTCCAGACTGCTGTTTTAGGTTCAAATCCCGATAAATAATGTCAGTAAAATAATATAACTCCAGTTATCCGGCAACAGCCACCAGTAGTTTGTCACCAATATTGTTATTTTCAAGCATCTGTAAACTTTGTTCTCACCACTGCAGAAGGCCTGCATCTCAACTGATCCAGTGGACAAAGTTGTCACAAAGTTTTTTCAGCTTGAGGTGTTCAGAGTGTTCCGAACAACGCAAGGCGCCATGGGCACATTAGCAGCATGCAAAACACCTCGCTGCCTCTAGAAAACAACTGGAAAAAGGAGCCTCTCACTGCCAGAATTGTGCTCTTTCTGACTGGGCCCTAAGCAGGGTACTCCAGACATCTCTCTCCCCAGCAACGGTCTACAGCTCCTCCTTGGGGGATCCTGAGGTGCTCTCAGGCCATATGAGATGTAATCCCTACGGAGGGTTCTGGGTCTACCCCTGGGTCTCCCCTCAGTTGCTTGGAAAACCTCCAAACGGAGTTGTCCAGGGGGGGATCCTGATCAGATGCCCCAGCCACCTCAGCTGGCTCCTTTTGACGCAAAGGAGCAGTAGTTCTACTCCGAGCTCCCTCTGGATGTCTGAGTTCACTAAGTCTCTAAGGCTGAGCCCAGCCACCCGATGGAGGAAGCCCATTATGGCTGCTTGTATCATAACCTCAGTCTGTTGGTCACTGCCCAAAGCTCATGATCATAAGTGAGGGTGGGAATGACAGGACAGACACGTCATGTCCGGTTGCAATAGGTAAGCGCACGAGAGCGGAGCGCCACAAAACAAATGAGAAAATTTGCTAATTCTTGGAAATTGATCTAACTCTTGGATATGAGAAAAGACTGAAGTGAAACGAGACGGAAAAGTTAAGTAAAAAGGCGAAGTGAAGTGGCCAGATGACGGGTGGAAAGAAGAACAAAGGGAAAAAGAATCCGATTGATCAGTCCGGTTCATCAGAGGAAACACCTGTGTCAAATCGGAGCCCTTGGGTAACAATGGCAACACACGAAAATAATTCAGACGACAATCAGAGTGGAATACTGATCTCAATGCGAGCTATTATACGAGAGGAGATAACTGCTGCAATCAACGCACTCCAGCCGCAAATTACATCGGTGAAGGCAGAAGTGAAACAATGTAACGAGAGGCTCACACAGGCGGAGGAGCGCATTGCAGCGCTAGAGACTTCAAACAAACAACTTGAAAGTGAGAATGCGAAATTGAAAGAAAGAGTGGAGAAGTTAGAAGACAACGTCGAAAAGTTAGAAGCACATAGCCGCAGATATAATGTGCGAGTGTTTGGACTGAAGAAGAATGTGGAAAAAGGCAACCCGACTGAATACATGGCACAATTCTTCAAAAAAGTTTTCAAGGGGAAACTTCCAGAGGAGTTGGTGGTGGAAGTGGCCCACAGAGTCGGACAAGCCAATGTATCAGGAGACAGAGCAATGATAGTCAGATTGCAGAGACAGCTGACACGAGATGCCATTTTAAAACTGGCAAAGGAAGAAGGAGAAATCGGGTTTGAAGACATGAAAGTGAGGATATTCCCAGATCTGACGGCTGCGGTTGCCAAGCAAAGAGCCCAGTTCAAGGACATAAGAAAGAAACTACGAGAGCAGAAAATCAGAAATGGTATAATTCATCCAGCTACTCTCATTGTCACCTACAAGGATGAGAAGAAATACTTCAAAGATTCTGAGAGCGCAGAGAAGTATTTCAACACTGTGATCAAGCCTACCTGACTCTGTGTGTGTGTGTGTGTGAGTGAGTGAGTGAGTGAGTGAGTGAGTGCGAGAGTGCGTGCGTGCAGGTGTGAGCGAGTGAGACAATGCGTTGCCCCCTCTCT
>JAJHUR010075428.1:9691-22082 GCA_027495735.1 Lutjanus campechanus | reverse complement strand
TTTACTGTCACTGTTACTTTTGTATAAGTTATAATACCCGAAATCTCAATGCAGAGTTGCAGTGAAAAGACAGGACAGATGCTGCTCCGTGCAGCGCATCTCTGTGAGGAGCGACTGATTTAAAATCCGTCACATCGTCTTGAGTGAAATCCAGACCATGACTTTTTTCACTGATGTAACTATGCTGTCATCAAAGAAACAGATCATGACACTGTGATAATTATTGAAACTCTGGTGATATCAGCTGTATTAACTTCTACACAGCTCCTCTCTGCTCACTGGTGCAGCTCTGTCTCACCCTGTCTGTGACACAGTGTGTCTGTGCTGATTGATTACCTGTCACTTCTAACCAATCAGATAGTGCTGTAGGCGGGACATTGAGCCAGACTACAGAGCGTAGTTGTGTATTATACTGTGCAGTGTATAATGATCTAATGTATGTATATAGAACAGTACTGTATAAGTTTGAAGTTTTTAAAAGAAGTCTTATTTCTAAAGGCACTTTATGTATTACACTTTATGTAATAAGAGCAGCTTTTTGTTGTGGGAAATGTGTTGGATCATTTGGTCTGATATAAATAAAAGATAATGGAGGTAAATCTGTTTGTTTACTTTATTTAATGGATGCTGACAAATATACCTTGTTTAAAAGAAATCCTGTATGGGGAAAAAGATGCATCAATAATCGTGATAATCGTTTAATAATCGAATCGTAGCACCCAGAATCGTAATCGAATCAAATCGTGAAATACCTGGCACACCCCTACTTTTCAGACCGAAGGGGATCACAGTGTCGGCGAGTAAACGACCCGGATCTAACGTTAGCAGTGCTAGCAGCAGCAGCTCTGCTTGCAGGTTAATGTCCGTGTCTGTGGTGAATGTGGTCACATGTTGCCCCAGTTGAGTGACTGTATGCCAGTTTATTCTGTCACAGTCTACATTCAGCCTTATTTCCATTTTCTAGATTAAAACACTGCCAAACTGCGCTGTTTTTATGAGCTGTAATCTGTCCTACTTTGCTTATAAAAACATTGCATAAAGCGCTTACGGTGGCTGCCATCTGATTGGGCCGCAGCCCACTAGTGGTGGGCGGCGGCATAACGCCTTAGAGGCAGCAGTTACATTGTGCATGAATAAAATATTGATAAAGAGATTAACTAGTATTTCTGGTGCCACCTGGTGAGGGTGGCGATGTTTAATCATGTATTGGACTAATGTGCACATCCCTAGTTTTTACTGAATTTGGAAAATCAGGTTCTTCATTGTACACCTGCAACATGAAGCAACATGCTGAATAAATTGAAGCTTTCCATGTTTTTATCCTTAGGGCAATTTATATCTTGAACGGTATCCCATTTTATTTACAGATGTTCTTATTTTAGTTGATTCATACTTGACATACTTACACTGGCTACAATCGGCTACACTGTAAACAAGGTCTCGATCTCAATATATCTCCAAAGGCGTTCAGTTGTCCTGCGGTTGAATGTGGCATTCAAGTGGACCACGTTACACAGACAAAGCTGTCCCTATGCACATGCTTTGCCAACATCCCTAGAGTGGTTTAACTGAGGCCATAGTTAGCACTAAGAGTAACAAGTTTTACATGTCCTGTATTATTGATTCCTTTAAGAGACATCAGTGTGGAATGTTGTTACCTGTGCTGATTGCCTTAGCATAATTCATTTTGTTAATTCGGCATGCTATGTCTTTCATTGCGCATATGTCTATGCGTTCCTGAATGCACGCTCACACACAAACACAGGAGTTTGTGTGTTTTTTTTAATGTTTCCAGCTTGCACATAGTTTGTGTTCCTGCGTGGGTAGCTGTGTGTACCGGCTCTTTGAGTGTGTATCCAGAAGAGAAACGGGTGTGTATAAAGGCTTCTGTTACTGTCAGAGCACAGTAAAACACATAGTGTGTAGTGGCAGGCTATAGCCAGGGTTTAAGTGAGGCGTGCAGAGTGTAACAGCATTCAAGCTGTCAACCCAGTTCACTATAAGGGAACTGAACTAGACAGAAAATCAGAAACACACCATTCTCTACTCCAAAAGAGCCTGTGTTATAAAGCTCACACTGACGGCGCTCTGAGCTCAAAGAGGCGGGTGCGGGCTGTGGGTGGGCTGGCTTCCACTGAATTTCAAATGGATTTGACAAACAACAATAGAGTTGATGTGGCATTTTCAAATGTAGGGCAGTCATTTTAGCACACACAAGAAACACAGAAGGCAGCAAATATAATGCTGTGAGGAGTACATTGAGATAGGTTGTTCAGTGGGATGGTGCTTTCAGTGTGAAGACGGAGTGATGTTTCTGTTAAAAAAAAAGGTGGAAATAGCAATTTAAAGTGTCAGCAACACTGCATACATTTATTATGCAACCCTGTTGTGGCATATTTTACAGTTCTCGCATGTAACTCAATAAGGTTTTAGGTGAACAGATTTTGAATTCTAGCGTAAAACACATTCTCTTTATTTCTTTGTATTTATTTAACATTAAACAATTTGGGACCGGCTGCTATTTATCCATCTAGATTACTCTGGTATGAGTTGCAGCGTTTTGGAGATATTGGGAGTAGAAATGTTTGCCTTCTCTTGAAAACAATGGGATTAAATGGCTCTCAGCTTGTGGTGCTCAAAAGCGACAAAACAATATATTTGAAAAACCTAACAGTGATGTCTCTTTCCAGGAGACAGGAATTACTTTTCTTTCAAGTAGTAACCAGGACATGATTTCCGGAAAGAGACATTGCTGTTGAGTTCTTCAAATTCAAATTTTTTTTGGGCGCTTCGAATACGACTGCAAGCCACAAGCTGATTGTCGTCCCATTATATTCATGAGAAGACAGACATCTCTATGGCCGATATCTCTAAAACTTGGCAACTCACACCAAAACAATCTAGTTGTATGAGTAGCACTACAGGCCAGAGTAGAAATGTCCCTTTTGTGAATATTTGTTTTTGGGGTGTTTGAAGCAATTTATTCCTGTCTTTTAAACAAGGAAAGTTGCGTGAGGTTATACTGTGTTGAAACAAATTTACAAAATGTTGAGTCTCCTGCTCATTGCTTCGACACATTCAGAATTATTACCAGTTTTGTCTGTAGTATTTCACAGCTGGCTCACTTGTGCCACAAAAATATACATTTAAATAAATAAATTAATATTCATGCAACGATTACTTGACTAATGGCTTACGGGTGGACAAGGAAAATCTGTAGGCGAGGCAGCCCTAAAAAACATTCACAAAAAGTAGCATTTGCATTTTGGAACATAACTCTCAGCAATGCATCATGGGAAATGATCAACAGCACATGTGACTATCAAAAGCCACAATCCAAAAGAGCCCTACAGTGGTTAGGGGATGGCTTTACACAAGTCAAAGGCTATGGAGCATGAATTTAAACAAGCTTTCCAGATGGTGAAAAAACTCTGACCAGATTTGAACCCAAACACAGTCCATCAACATCAACTGTCAGTCAACTTTTCACCCCTAAACTGAAGTTCTGTTTCAGCCTCATGTAACCTGATGCATAATACCATTTTGTGTGCAAAGATTAAAAAAAGGGATGCGATACTCCACGCCGAACAAGCTCTTCTGTCAGTCACAACTCCTTCAAGCCAGCACAAAAATCATGTTTCTTTTCTGCAGCCACAGATCATAAAATGAAAAAAGAAACAAGGCTGGGTTTTTTCACAATTATGGCTTAAAATTGGTATTACACTTCCCTGCTTTGCATACCTCCTAATTTTCAAATAGTGTCAACACATTTAATTTGAAAAACAGCTCTGAGAAGTGGATAAGCAATTATAAGTTTTAGAGTCTGTGGAAAACCATCGACAGTAATGAAATTTAAAAATAGTAAAGACAGCGGCAATAAATGTGTTTTCAGTTTTACAGTCTTGGATAAAGTAATTTGGCTCAAGTACTTCAGATATTAATTCTGTTTTAAGTTGGATTTTCACTCCGGCAGCAGATACTTTTTGACATGGCGAGTGTAGAAGTGTAACAAGGCTGCACTGTAAAAAGTGGTGCACGGGACACAGCACACTGCCTGCCTTTAATATTACTGGACTCTGACTCCTGGAGGTGTGGAGTGAATCAAGCATGAGTGAATATTATTACCACACTTAACCCCGAGACCTCTGAACTGTCTCACCTGGCGTTTGATGATTTATTCATTCAGATGGGTGACTGTCAGACAGAAAGGCAGATTAAATAGGGGAAAGGACAGATGGGTTAGGGAGACGAGTAAACAAGCAGACAGGATGTAAAGACAGAAGAAAGGGGCCTATACTGAGAGCTGAAAGAGGCCGAGGATTTAGATAAATGACTACACGGTGATAGTTTTGACAGCTGACAGAGCAATAAAAGAATCTGAGTACATAATGAAAATCATCTCTGAGTCAGCTCAAATAGTCCAGGTCTCAAAACTGACTCTGTTTTCCATCACTGGGGGAGCAGTGGCGGATTCAGGTAGCCTGAGTGGCAGGGGCATCAGCTTTATGAGGTAGGGCACCGGCATGCCGAAAGCTGGAAGAAATTTTAAGGTGAAATGGTCCCAATCCCTGGTTTAAATTAAAATTGTTGACTGAAATGTGACTACACCAACCCATAAACCTCCATCCATCCATCCATCCATCCATCCATCCATCCATCCATTCATTCATTGTCCATAACCGCTTAACCTGATGGGTCACAGGGGGAGCTGGTGCCTATCCCAGCTGACCTTGGGCGAGAGGTGGGGTACACCCTGGACGAGTCGCCAGTTCATCGCAGGGCTGGCATATAGAGACAGGCAACCATTCACGCTCACATTCACACCTACGGGCAATTTAGAGTTACCAATTTAACCTATTATACTGCATGTCTTTGGACTGTGGGAGGAAGCCGGGGTACCCGGAGAGAACCCATGCAGACACGAGGAGAAAGGTCCCCCTTGCCTCCCCCTCCGAGTTCACCACTGCTGGATGGTACTGTTTGTGTGAAAGACGACAAAAAACTTTGAACTTCAGTTCGTTGAAAAAATAGCTTGCACTTTACTGAACATGATTAACTAGATAATCGCGTGTCCGTACTAAATACCACCGCAATTACATGAGATATCCTTACATACTTTATGCTACACAATGTCATTGACAGATTATCCCCAACTGCTACTTATTGAGGCTGCTTATTTTCTTTGTGCGGATATAATGAAAACAAGATCTGTTCTGAACTCTTGTTTCTTACACATCAAAAGATCCATAGATGTATTTTACAAGGATACTGTATATAATATACCGAACTGAATTATGGATGAGCAGTCTAATGAGCAAATTAGTGAGTCAGTTACAGCTGCGGCGTTACTCACCTCCTGAGAATAATTAGTTATTAAATCATTGCCTGTCAGAAAATACAAAGCTGATTTTTAAAAAAAAACAGAGGAGGCAATGTGATCTTTGGGTATGCTTCTTCGTTTTGGCTCATTTGACAGCTCTCATTGCAGGGCCTCTGACAGAAATATCAAACCGTTTGATAACAATCTGGACATCACAGACGAGGTCATAAGCACAGGATGTAATTAAACGGGTCGACAACCCCACCACAGTATGTGGGCGACTGGGCTCCACGCTGACCCTTCTGACTTGCTGATTCCAAAAAAAAAAAAAACTCGTTAGGGGCAATCTAGCAGAACACAGGCCTGTTCGTTACCACATGGACTGGACAACTGCGGAGTGGCAGTGTAACTTCTCCTTCTTCCTTCTTACTGTGTCTCTGCGTGAATGCATAGCCATGCTTTATTCTGTCCGGAGCCAATTATCATGACCTGAGATAGATGCTCCAGCTGGCACAGTAGGGGGTCTGCTTTCTGTTCAGCCAGAACACACCTATACTGCAATAGAAGGTACGTACATGGTGTTACTGTATGTCTGGTTGCCCTGGTTACGCCTCTAACATGTTGATTCCGCTGGGCATTGCTGCCTCATGTTCCAGCTGCGACAGAGACGCCAGAGCCGATCATGGTCATTTGAGACAAAGCTTGTGATTCCACATGAAGCACTGCACAGCGGCTCTTGAATGAAATACGTGCTTAGTCTGTTTTTTTTATAGAAGCCTCATCAGCCTACACTTAGCATATCGCGCCAGGCAGGAATTCAGACACAGGAACAACATACAGCATCCTATCAATTTTCAGAATAAAACACCCTGATCAGACTCGCAATTGTAAAAACAGAAAAAAAAAGAAGCTACTGAACATAGCCTAGAGACACAAAAATAGAGAAAAAATGACCAAGCCAGACCTCTCTCCACAGAACTCAGTTCTGAAGAAAGGTCTGGCTCCACGCATGAACATTATGCTTTCAGGGAAAAACATACCCAGCCTTGTTTGCATTTCTTTAAATCAGTCCCAAATGTCTTGGGTTGTGCTAAGCCCAGAATGCAGGAATGATGCTGCAAAGTAGTGTTGAGAACTTGTTTTAGTGGAACATTTGCATATCGGGAGGCGAGGTCTGGCATTAGAATGACTACATCACTGGTAACAGGTGTTAAATTGTTTACATTCATACCATTAGCATCCCAGGCACTAATTTGCCATTTTCAGCATGTAGGATGCAGTTTTGTGTTGTTTCCCGGGAACTTTGAAAACATAGGTGCAGACGCTACGATGCTGCTTGGAGCAAGCGACCAATGACAGGACTTATACCAGCAGTGTGCATCTGTTGAGCCAGACTACCACTTCTGAAATACTCCTGTTGGAGTAACTGTGTGGAGAATGCACAAAACCAGGTCCACGTGGAATCAAAGCAGAAATGCCAAATACACATCATTCAGCATCTTTCATCATGAATTCACAGGAGAAAAACAAATATTAACAGCACTACTACAATCACATAATGTGACGTGCTACTTTAGTGTCAGTGCTGTTTCTGACTAAAAATATAATAAAATTGAAATATTTGTACAAAACTACCTACAGCAAACCACAATCATCTAAAGCCCTTGTGATTTTATATTAAGATGGGACCGATCCGATATCAGTTTTGGTGCCCGGTGTTAACAGACGGCATTCATCAGGTACTGGACCCACATCATCAATCCACATTCTAATCTAAGTTCCACAACACCACATGTTTGTCATGTGTTTTCTATTTTTTAACACTACGCAAGTTAGTGTGAAATAAGAGCTGAAGAACGCTTTTGACTTCTACTCCGTGTTTGCATAGTACAAGGAACATTTCAAATCCCTGTGCTATGATACAATAGGAGTGAAGAAATGTCCCAGCCATCTCACTCATGGTGTAACAATAAAGCAGCACAAACATATTATTAAACACATGATAAACACATGATAAATACATTACATACATCTATCAGCCCATCAGCTGGACAGCGCCCCACAATGGTTGAAGAATGCCATCACACAACTTACATTACACAAACTACTCAAGCTTTCCAGACTGAAGTTCTCTTTCAGCCTAATGTAATCCTACAACTACTACTACTTCTGATAATAATGAATAAATGGCATGAATGGAATGAAAAATGAATAGCATTTTACTTTTTCTCTTGTCTTGCAGACTTTGAAAACTAATCACTTATACTTTGGGATTTCTACTCATAGCTGCTCAAAGTTCTTCATCACATTCAACAGTAACAGCCCAGTCTCAGTCCCATCTCTTCAGATACCGTTGATTTTAACGTTAAAAGTTGTAATGCACATTGTTACGTGCAACACATAAGTTTTGTCACATGGCAAAACCAAGTAGTTTTTTGTCCCTAAACCCACCCAAACTATGACCCTGTTAATCACATATTAAAAGGCTGTTTCACAGCATTAATCACTTGATAAAAATGGTCGCCTCAGCTACAGCTGCTACAAGGTACCTTCAGCTTCATAAGAGACAGAGAGGGGTTGTGACAAATCTGTCTGTGTGTGACGAGTTGAGATGAGAACGTCTTGACAGTAAACATGACAATGTGAATGCGGAGTGATGTTTTCTGTAATTTCAGTGAATCTGTAGCACCATCACAACAGAATAATTATAGCCATTTAAGTCACACCTGTGGGTGCTACTTCACTCTCTGTACATGTGTATGCTGAACATCCACACAGTCACCCTGTTTCTTCTGACTGGGAAGTAAAAAAAAAAGGTGAAAACCCTTCACCGCTGAGCGATGAGGTTCACTTTCACTCGTAAAACCTCAGATTATACACGTAAACATTTAATGTTGGTGCTGTCAGGTAGAACAGTAAAGTCGGCCCCTGGAATCTTACCTATCATCTATTTGTGTTGTGCGAGTAGTGAAACTTGTCAGGCTAATCTATCCTCCTGGAAAACAAACAAACCTTCTGTTTTTTACCCTGAGTATAAAACCCCACAAGTAAAATTTACTCTAGGCTCGCTCACAAGAGACTGTTAGATTGTTTTGTGCTTCATTGTGCTATGTATATTGTATGTATAAGAAACATTTTTGTACTTTTTGTTTTTGTGGTTTTGTTTTTGTACTTCAGTTCTTTTTCATCTTGTGACACTCACTGCAAGTCAAGTTTCCCATCTGGGATAATGACGCGACTGAACTGTGAACTGAACAAGGGGGTGTGAAGTCAAACAAGCATCAGATGCATCAAAAGCTAGTCTTTTTAAAGTAGAGTAGCTTTGTGACTTTTCTCTATCAAGTCAACCCATGAATTAAATATTTTGCTCTGTGATCCTTCATAACTACAACACTGTACTATTACAACACTTTGCTGTTAAGAAGTACAACATCGTTTTACTCTTATCATGCATACTCTCCAGGCACTAAAAAGTGTCAAAACACTTCTATCTGACATGCTCAGGTACAAAGTGCACAAGCTGAAGTTTTTAATGGACATGTACTTTTTATATCCACATAGACTTATAATCTCTTCTTTCCAGTGTTAGTCATGCTCAATCCAGTGGTAAATATTACTGGTACAAGAAGGCCATCCTGGTGCTGCAGTGAAATGAGCTACAGAAAACCTGCTTGCAGCTGAGTCTCTTTAAACATCACGGTTTAAACATTTTGTTATGCTCCTGGATACTCTGTGGGTAGGGCTGTGACGCTAACCACATTACTGCGATACCGTCGTCACTGCAAACTTATTTTGAAGTGTCAGTCAGATCTATTAATACATCTATGGGTCAGAACTGTCACTCACAAGTCAGGAGCAGAGCATGCTTGGTCAACAAAATCAACCCAATGCATCTCTGGATTGGCAATGCGTTTCAAACAACATGCTCACAGTAACTGTTTTCGAGATGGAAAAGTGGATAAATACCTCCAGAAGACATTTGGTGGATTTATTATGGTGGATTTATTTTTACTGAAAAAGATGCTACAGTTCAAGGCTGGATAACAAAGCTTCTGAAAGGGATATGATGGCACCAGAGCCAACATTGCAAAGGTACAGTGTTAGCATTAGTTTGATGTTAGCCTTTCCTGCTCAGCTTACTTCTACCTACTTACCCCTTAATTTTTCCAACACTTGGGACAAAACTTTTCATGGTACTGAGAAGCTGCAACGTTTATCAACTGACACACTGAAACCTGTCCTGTACATTTACTGCCAGACGGACAACTTACTGCTAACTTTATGCTTTGGCTCAGCTATGAGCAGCACCATCAATCTGCTCATGCTTCACTTTCACGCTGTGCACACTTACACACTCCTCATTCCTGAAAGTAGCTATACTACTCTTGTAACAGCAGGCTTCAGTAAAGTCCTATAAAACGTGCTATAAAAATTATTAAGGCAGTCGCAGTAAACCACCGTCCTGCGGGAATATGTTGCTTTGTCACCGTTGTCATGGGTTTGAATCCCAGTTCAGACATAGCCTACTCCAGATGCTCCGAATGATGTTGGCTTTTACCGTATCAAGAATTCCTAAAGACACCAATGTTACAAAAAAATTCTCAAGCTCATTAAAACTCCCTGCGTATATCAGCACTGAAGGTTGACTAAAACAAACTTATCAGTAAAGTGACATCTCACTCTTACACAAACATCAGCAGAGCGGGGTTTCACCTGTTACACCGACTTAATCTTTGTAATGTGTCAGCTATGTTTTCTGAGGAATTTTAAAGTAGGATAGATAATGGATTATCAGCTTCACTGCGTGTATATTGAGTTTTGCCAAGTGATAATGCATTTGGTTACGCATGGTTTGGAAGCGTAGGCTATATTAACCGGCATTGAATTAATTAACAAGATAAATTTAACTGCAGGATCATAGATGCACACTGATTTGATTGATTTGCAATGTAAAAACACCCACAAGGCTGCTCTGCTGCGTGGCGTCTCTGGCACAATGAGGTATTTATTTTAATCATTTTTACACAGATTGTACTTTTTACACAGAAATATGTTGTTTTTACCTGTTGCAGGGCCGTGTAGCTGTGCATAGAGAAAAATATAGACCAGCCAGTAAAGTTAGATATGAGCAGCTTGATGCCCAAGCTGGTGCACAGGGCTTCTGTGGTCATTGGAGCAAACAAAGAAACAAGAAAGGAAGGAAGCAAGGAGGGAAACAAGGAAGTAAACAAGGAAAAAAGGAAGGAAACAAGTAAAAAATGAAATAATCAAGGAAACAAAGAAGTAAATAAGGAAACAAGGAAGGAAACGTGGAAATAGGAAGGAAACAAGTAAAGGAGGAAATAAACAAGGAAAAAGGAAGTAAACAGGGGACAGTGTTGGGCAAGCTACTTTGAAAATGTAGTGAGCTAAGCTACAACTTATTCTACATTAAATGAAGCTTCACTACACTGAAGCTACCAACCAGAGAAATGTAGCAAGCTAAGCTACAAAAAAATGACAAAAGTAGCTTAACTACATCAAAGCTATTTTTTGTACTGTATCTGTCTGTCTGTGTTTAGTAGTATATTTATTAGGCCCCTTCTGTACTAGGAGCCATCTACACAAATATCAAATTATTTATTTAAATTGACCACAACAGTTTGGTTTTGTAGAAAATTTTGTAAAAAACAAACAAACAAACAAACTGCGCAAATAATATTTCTGAGTAACATAAACCCAAAGTTATACTTATCAGCTTCTCCTGTCTTCTCATTTTTCCTACCTCTTCCTGCCTAAATTCCCTTCACAGAGACGCACATGCACGCGCATGGTCATGATTTCTTGGATAAGACACTGGCTTTGAATTTTTCAAATGTACTACTCTATTCTGGTGCCATTTAGTCCCATTTTATTGTAGAGAAGGCAGACATCTCTAAAACCAATCTCTCTGCAATTCAGACAAAACATTTTGATGGATAAATAGCATTACAGGCCAGGGAAAAATGTGTATTTTTGTTTTTGGAGTGAACTGTCCCTTTAAAGACTCGTGTCCTTAGGTTAGTTGCAAAAAAACCTAGGACATTTGGCCACAATTTTTTGCAGTGCTTAATTGCCAAACAATTTACCAAGTGTGTCCAAGAATGTGTCTCTTCCCTCCGTCCTTGAGTCTTGACATCATTTAAGTTGTTATCTACAGTGATATTAACAACAACAATGACAGGGACTAAATGCACATTGATGCCACTCTTGGTTAATCTCTCAGTCTTTAATGATATTTTGATAGAAGCTTCTGTTGTTCTCTGGGGAGTTGTTTTGGTTTTCATTTACTGTTTAACAGAATGGGAGTTTTGAAGTCCTCTGGGGCCGATTCAGAGTTTCACAAATAAACTCGACTTTGAATTTTTGCTCAATTATATGAATATCAAGTGGGAACACAGAATATATTAATGTGCAGAAAATAAATCAGAGAATCTTACTCATAAAAATCAGTTGCAAAAAAGAAATTCCAGAAGTTAATTTTTGCTTGGAGTTGGCAGGTGTTACTTTTAAGTTCTGACCACCACTTCCAGTGTCACTTAGCTGAACAGAGCCACAGCCAGTCACACAGACGTACAGTGCATGCAGCTCCAGACCCCCTGGTACTAATCCATTTCCTTTGTTCTTCCTGAACTGGCTTATTAGCTCCTTTCACTCTCGCTGACTGCGTGTCCCAGCTAGCCTGGGTTACGACACAGACAACTAAAGCTTTAGGGAGTGGGAGGCTCCTGTGGCTCACAGTAATGAGGCAACACACCGAGTCACAACACACACTGTGACACATAGTGGCGGCAACAGCAAAAATGGAGGTGAGCTGGAGACGGGCTAATGCTGCTGACCTTAAACCGGATGATATTTGTGGAAATTTCAGCATTTTAGACTAATTTGTGTGTGTTATAAACTAAGGACAGGTGCTTTTGTCATGAAATTAATTTAATGTGACGGCTCAGAACTAAAAAAAATGTCAGAACTAGAAAAAAAAAGACTTAAAGTCTAAAGCATAACTAGCAGCCACTAGAGGGTGCTACATTCATTTGACTTAATAAAGTAAAA
>JAJHUR010075427.1:0-10628 GCA_027495735.1 Lutjanus campechanus | reverse complement strand
CATTATGGGATGTTTATGCCAACGTAGTGTCCAGTGCTTGCAAACTGTAAAATTTACCAGGAAATAAAAAAGTATGCACCTTACGTACTGTTGGTTTCATATTAATATCTGTTTAAGTACTAAAGTGCATCTTAGTATGGATGCAGCTTTAGTCTTGTTATATTCCTACATGAGGTGTTGACAAACGTGTCAGGACAGGAACTTGTTTATTGCATTGGCATCTGTGCAAACGTTCAGATGTTACCCAGGCGTACTATTTTCTTTTTCCTGATAATTGTATGATAATCCTTGCCTTGATACTTCAGGATGTTTCCAATCGAAGCGCCCACGAGATACCAACTGTTACAAACAGCGAATGTGAAAGCAGCTCGAGACGTCATCAGAATTTTTGTTGACACAGTAGCAAAACAGCAAATGATATTCTTGTTGTATTGTTTTTCAAGGTAAGCCATGCCTTCAGTTCCCTCGACCAAAGAGCCCGTCGTCAAGGGCCCCGTGTGTCCTCACGCTGCCAAGCTGATTAACCACTCCAACGGAGAAAGCAAACTTCATGAGGGTTCGTTCCCACTGAACGGTGTTGACAAGCTGCCGGCGATGGAAAACACTGAGGAGGCAAACAGAACTATTCAGATCAACACAAAGAATGCCACTCCTGAGAGGAAATGGATCCGACCTGACCTTCCCAGCCGCTGCAAATGGAGCCTGGGAGCCTCGAAAGCCGATTCCCCTCACACACAAGTTCCAAGGTCAGTCTGATAATCAAATTTCACTTGAACAAAGAACACTTTACTGAAATTTATAATGCCACAGATGTACTACTTTATTGGCCGGGAAAACCAGTTTCAGCAAACTCCCGGGGAGTGGCCTTTCACAAACAAACAGACTCCTCAGATTAGTGGTAGCAAGAAAAACAAGTAGGATGTAGTGTGATGTAGGAGTGATGTATTTATTTTATGTGAATCCCAGATGCAGTGTCTCTGAATGTAATCATCTTTGCTGTAACATGTTTTCTCCCACCTTCTCCTCCCAGAACCATTGCCCCAGCCATTCTCCCAAACATCCTGCACAGGATCGGTGACACGCCCTTGGTGCGCATCAACAAGATCCCCAAAGTGTATGGACTCAAATGTGAAATACGTGAGTCACCGAGCTGTCGAGACATGTTTGCATATCAGACAGAGGGTGTGACTGTTGATTATATGTGACTCATTGACGCGATGTAAACACGCAAGTGATGGTATGAGGTGTTGCAATATCTACATTATGAATGGAACAAAGAAAGGTCGTTCAGGGACAACTGCATCATTTCAGCTTCCTGAATCAACCATGAAACCCTAAAACAAACCTTTCTGTTGTGTTTTTGTAGTGGCCAAGTGTGAGTTCTTCAACGCTGGCGGCAGCGTGAAGGACAGGATCAGCCTGCGGATGGTGGAGGACGCTGAAAGAGCCGGGGTCCTCAAGCCTGGAGACACCATCATAGAGCCCACCTCTGGAAACACTGGTAATTAACTGCATGTGTTTGCACTCAAGGATGCGTGTGTTGCTATGGTGGGAGAGGTAGTTAAAGGTATGAGTGGTATGCTAATTAACTGAAAGCAGTTGTGTTGTAAAACTTGTGTTTTCTCCTGTTTTTAGGTATTGGATTGGCTCTGGCTGCAGCTGTGAAAGGCTACCGCTGCATCATAGTCATGCCTGAAAAAATGAGCATGGAGAAGGTGAGAGTTTGGACCAGTCCCATCCATTATAAACACAAACTGAAGTGTTTATTTAGCTTTTAAGTCAAATTTTGGACAATATGTGTGCAACACGAGGGTCACGCTGCTCCGGTTTAATCCCAGACTCTCCCTTTATTTTACCCAGCAGCTGGGAAGCATGGCACAAGAACTTTGTTAACTATTCTGCAGTGTTTTTGTGAGCAAACTGTACATTTACTGCCACTAGATAACTTCAGTGCTCAATCTCAATCCCTCAACACCACTGTGCTCTTGAGTGCAGCAACCGCCACTCTTCCTGTCTGCATCCAAAATGTTGAATTATGGCCTACTACTGGATTGAGTCTCAGTCTAGGCTCTGAGAAGGCCTGAAAGCCTCAGATTTTCTTTTCGCCTCAGCAGTCCAACAATTTTATTCTTACAAAAACAAGGCTCATCATGCTTCCTACCTGTTTTGATCTCCCTTACGTCTTCAATCTTTTCTTTAAATTTCGTACCACTGACGTGCTGCCCTTGTCCTGAACGTGTTGTGGACAAATAAACAAATGACTGTTTCGGTTTGGTTTTCAGAGGAAGAGCACACAACTGAAATTCAATACAGGAGAAGTGCACCTGTTTCCTCCTGTTTTCTCCCTGTGATCTGATACTTGGTTTATTTTATTTCAGATGTGCCAGCTTGCAAAAACAACCCATTTTCTCTATTAAAACAGTTTATATTTTAGCAATATTTAAAAGAAATGTCAAGCCTCCTAAATGCTCCTGTTAATTTGAATCTTCATTTGAATATAAGCCTGTTGTTCTTGATGGAAATGTCCAAATCCTATGCAAATCTTCCTGCCAAAAATATCCACACTGACACTCCTCGATACAAAGATATTTCACAAACATGATAGCAAACAAGTGAAAAAGCTTTACTATAGAACAGGTAGAAATGCAGGGTTTGAAGTGAGATGTACAAATAATGTGACATGTTTTATTAGGATTACTTAATAATAATATAATCTGTTGTTCATTTGCTCCATTTTTCTGTTTTTTTTTCTCTACAGGTTGACGTGTTGAGAGCTCTCGGAGCTGAGATCGTCCGTACACCCACGAGCGCTCGCTTTGATTCGCCAGAGTCTCACGTGGGCGTGGCTTGGCGCCTTAAAAACGAGATCCCCAACTCTCACATCCTGGACCAGTACCGTAACCCGAGCAATCCTCTGGCCCACTACGACACCACAGCTGAGGAGATCCTGGAACAGTGCGACGGTACGAAGACCTCAGAAATACAGAGTTAGTCTTTAGATTTTGACGCCTATGTCCAAGTTTATAATACCATATAATACCCTCCTAACAGGTAAAGTGGACATGCTGGTGGCAGGAGCAGGCACAGGAGGCACAATCACAGGCATTGCCCGCAAACTGAAGGAAAGATGCCCCAACATCAAAGTAAGCTGTCAAATGGAACAAATCGCTGTTTTCTCATGTTTATGTTTCCAAGTAGTGATTTTCCAGCTTATTCCAGCCCTGGATAAAAGGAAGTGGACGAACAGTCTGCTGAATGTCTCCATTGTTTATGAATTGTGTGTGTTGTGTGCAGATTGTTGGCGTTGACCCAGAAGGCTCCATCCTGGCTGAGCCTGAGGAGCTTAACAAGACCGATAAGACCCAGTACGAGGTGGAGGGCATCGGGTACGACTTCATCCCCACCGTGCTCGACAGATCAGTGAGTTCCAGGAACCTTTTTTCCCTTTTGTCTTATGTTTGCCTGACTCACAGCCACTTCATGCAACATGTCTTTGTGTTTTCAGGTAATTGATACCTGGTACAAGTCGGACGATGAGGAGTCCTTCAACATGTCTCGCATGCTGATCAGAGAGGAGGGTCTGCTGTGCGGTAAGTTCCCACTGATATGAAAACCAGACGTCAGAGTCAGTGTTTTGCCCACGCTGGATGTCAGTCGACATCCCCCCAGGTTGGAGAAGCAGAGGAGCACATATTTTAGCCACCTAAAAAAATAAATATCATTGCATTGCTTAGCTTCTCTGCTGGTACTCCTCCCTGCTTCTCCAAACTGGTGGTGTGCTGACTGCCATCTTTTGTACATAATACACTAACTATGGATAAGTACCTCATACAACCCCACTTCAAAGAATCCAAACTATCCCTTTAATGTGTGTCTTGAAGCCAGTTCACCTTTTGCCCTTTCCTTTTACAGGGGGCAGCTCTGGAACGGCCATGGCAGCTGCGGTAAATGTTGCCAAGGAGCTCAAGGAGGGCCAGCGCTGTGTGGTCATCCTGCCAGACTCCATCCGCAACTACATGTGAGAATCCCCACATATCCAACAAACAGACAGTCTATTTCTATAATGTCAAAAATGTTCAGTAATAAACTTCAGGTTCAAGTGAGGTTCTACTGGAATATTATACAAATAACAAACTAGTTCCGAGTCAAAATCAAACTCAAAACTCATCTTGATGTGAGCTTATAAAGTTTTTTTGGCTAACATATTAGAAAATAGTTAGTTAGTTTACCTTTATTTCAGACGCAAAAGTAGGTCCATATAATAGGTGTTTATCTACACCTCTAGTGCTTTTTGTAGAGAAGAGAGAGCTCTACACAGGGGTAAAGTGCTTTGATAGTCTTTTTTAGGTGCCTCTAGTTCCCTCATGTGGCCAATCAAAGAACCTCAACAAATCTTTATTTATTGTACGTATTTTATTTGTTCTTATCAGAAACATGATAACACACAAACTAAACTAAATGAGATATACATATGAGGAACATAAGCAGGAAGTGGTAAAATGAGAAATTATAAATATAAGGATATTTAGTTCTGAGTGAAAAGGTGTGATCTTGGGAAGTGATTTGGAAAATTTCTCTTCATGAATGTTAGTCAAATAATCAAGAATCCCGTCATCTGAATTAATATTGTAACAAATAATATATTTAAGAATATCAGAGTAGACAAAGTTAACAGATTTAAAAAAGTGAGAAGAGAAGAGAGAAAGATTTTGAAGCTAAGGAAGTTGCAGTATTTATAGGGTAAAAGCCAAGCAAGCAATTTGAGACCTCCAGAAAAATCTGCCCGTAGGTACAGTTATATTCTTTCTTTGAAACATTTGGCAGATGTGCTTATTGTTACACTTTATATCTGTTAGTTCAGTTTCATCCAACATCAGTAAAGATAAATTGAGCAGCTTTTCACAAATTGAATTCATTTTTAATTGCATGAGTTAAAGAATTTAAAAAAAGATTATTTTATTTTCTCTCCTCAAGGTCCAAGTTCCTGAGTGACAAGTGGATGGTCCAGAAGGGCTTCCTGAGGGAGGAGGACCTCATGGTGAAGAAACCATGGTATGTGTAATTAATTAAAGGCTGAATTCTCCTTTTGTGCAGATCCCTCACATCTCCCTCCATGTGCGGTTGTGTGAGACCCTCTCATTTCTCTCTGTCCATCAGGTGGTGGAACCTGAAGCTGCAGGGTTTGAACCTGTCGGCCCCCCTCACCGTCCTGCCCACCGTCACCTGCCAGAAGACCATCAAGATCCTGAAGGAGAAGGGCTTCGACCAGGCGCCCGTGGTGGACGAAGCTGGGTAAGTGTCCTGAGAGAGACAGAGAGAAAAGACAAACTATCTGGATTGTTTTTGGTTCATGTTTTACCTTGTAGTGCTCTGAAAAGGCTTTAACTTGACCCTGTATGTGTGTTTTACAGGTTAATCCTGGGCATGGTGACATTAGGAAACATGTTGGCCTCTATTCTGGCGGGAAAGATCAGGCTTTCTGACCCTGTCAGCAAAGTGCTCTACAAACAGTTCAAACAGGTCAGAGACAAACATCTGTGTTTGTGGTTCTTGTAATCAAGGGTATGTGAAAATGTGTGAAAGTGGGATGAATTTGAAGACTAAATGCTTAATCCTCATTGGCTGTCGGCAGCAGCCAATGAGGCAAAGCCGTCCAGGGGAGGATCTTCTGTTGTGATGTTTTGACTGGAGTTGGTCCAAAATCGATAGTAAAAGCAGAAAGCCATAATTTCCCTTAGCCAAGCAACTATAAAACTAAATTCAATCCTTTAAGGACTTTGTGGGCAATGCAGATGAATTTCGATCCAATTTCCTTTTTCTTTTCTTTTTTTAGTGAGTGTGGCGGTAGTGACAGGGCAGAGCAAACATTACTGTAGTTAGTCTACCTTTTTCTGGATGGACAAATAGTATTGGCTTCACTGCTTGTTGCTGGACCATACATGTTTTGCGCTATGTCTCACTTAAAGGGATAGTTCTGATTATTTGAACTGGGGTTTGCATGAGGTACTTACAGAAAGTGTAGCACCTACAGTCGATGGAGGTCAGCACGCCCCCCAGTTCAGAGAAGCAGAGAGGAGTATCGGCAGGAAGCTAATCAATGAACTGCTCTGGACAGAGTTAGCAGCAAAACATATATCAATATCACTTTAAGTGTACATTATACTTACATATATATTATTTTCACTGCTTTCCCTTGCTGCCAGAGAGACTTTTCCCAGGGAAACCACAGTTATGTAAGCCAAATATTGTTCTCTGTAAACCAACTAACCTCCTGAGGGAAAAGCAGGAAAACTGTCTCTAGGGAATCTGATTCAACCTTTAAAAAAATTCATATCATCGATCATTTTAATATGAATTGATCTGTGATTGTTTTATTTACTGACCTCTTTGTCTGGTTGTCATTTTTAGATCCGTCTGACTGACAATTTGGGAAAGTTGTCCCGCATCCTTGAGACCGACCACTTTGCCCTGGTGGTACATGAACAGATCCAATGTAAGTACAACATTCTTAAAAACACGCACAAATTCGCAGTCGTCAGCGGTGGGAAGAGTGATGAAAATCTGTACTCAAGTAGAAGCACTGTTACATCACTGGAATTGGATGGTCTTATTGGCAACAAAAATGATAAAAAATTTATTCAAATTGTACGCCTACTCGGTAGACTGCATGGTGTAAGGCATAGTTAAGTAAGAGTATAATTACAAACATGGGAAAAATACTCGTAAAAGTACCCAAAAAAGACTTAATTACAGTAACTTTTGAGCCCCAAAATCTGACAACCTCCATGTGTGCATAAAATTTCTGTCTTTGACACCCCACCCTGGTGGTAATTTAGGAAAACACACAAACTGCAATGCACGTCGTGCTGAAGAGCATATTGTAAATGCTCAGATTAAAATGAATTTTATTTATTTTATTTGCACATGCTCACATTCAAACAATCAGTCTGTGTCTTTATCCAAACACGGGGATTTGCACATGCAGGGTCAATGTCTTTGTCAAGGACACACTTGTTGACGGCCGCGGTTCATATGTGAGCCTGAGACCCTGACACACCTGCATTATTATGATAACAGTGTTCAAGTTCAATGGGTCGATCATCGCCACTGATAATTCCTCTCATATACATGAGAGTCAAAGTCCAGCTGCAGTGTGAGCATCCCAGAGATGAAAACTACCATAGAGTCTGGAAGAGGCAAGACTGTCATTTAAGTTTTTGCTGATTTTCTTGTAGTAATTGTACATACAATCATAAGACTCACAAATGTCTCATCAATGTCATTTGTCAACTTTTGTCAACAGTTACAACACCCAAAACATTTTGTGTATTGAGCCCTTAATGAACAAGAAGAATTAATCCCAGGCTTTGTTGACTTTACCTTTTTGTTTTTCCAGAGTCTTGAAGCAATATTGAAACCAGTCAACATTAAACCAAATGGTGCTTTAGTGACACCCAGTGGTAAAAAAAGGTTCACTTCCTGGAAAACATAACTGAGGGTAGTCAGGACAGGTCTGTTGTATATGGCTGCACTTTTGTGTTTTATTAAAGCTGTCCAACATTATGTGGGGAAAAAAATGAAGATCATAGTTGAAATGATTTCATAATATTTACATAATTAAGATATAGATCATAAAAACAGCATCCAAGCAGACTTTGATAATAAGGTGCTTGCTTATTATTCTTGGTTTTTCATGAATAGAAAATAAGCAAATATATCCCCAGGATCTGAACATGACTTTGCAGGATTGTATCAGACATATTTACTTCTCTCTTCAGCAGCTGTATTACAATAACTCTTGTTAAGTGCCAGAGCAGGAGTGCAAAATCAATACTGGACACACACTGACCTTTAAATATTATGTAATTGTTTTCATCAAGCCACCGGCCAAGTTTGATTTGTCCACGCTGCACAAAGGGTCAATATAAACTACCGGACAGATGCAGGCAGGAGAAGACAACCTCGATATATGGACAGTTAAAAGTATTTGTTACGGATGCATATTGGCCCTGACTGAAGTGACTAATTCCTAATTTGACTGTCTTTGACTGGGCTGTCGCAGTGATGGAATATCCCCTGCAGTCAGTTCCAGAGAACTGCACAAGCAGCCACTTTTCTTATCTTTTTCATCACCTAAATCGCTCTCTTCTTCCACCAGACTTGACAGACGGCTCTCCGAGTCTGAAGCAGATGGTGTTCGGGGTGGTGACGGCCGTCGACCTGCTCAACTTTGTCACGGGCCGGGAAAGGAGAGAGCGGTCCATGTCAGAGTCCACCGACGAGCTGAACTGAAAACACACGCAGGACGCACTTGTACATTTCATTACACGAACGCAACAAACACAATGACGAGTTAAGTAGACGTGTCTTAAAAATGGCAAAAAAATGATATTATGAAGTTTTTTTGATTTAGTTTAGCTCCTTTTTTTTTCAAATATTGATTCTTTTTTTATGTTCGAACTTGAGTCTTAAGATACAATAAGCAAAATATGTTGGTGCAACTATGTCAACTTGTGAGAGGGTTACTTATTATTTGACTTATTACTACTTGTGAGAGGGTTACTTATTTCAAACAGTTGATTAGCCACTATATTTGCTTGTAGTGCTTAAGGCAAATTTTTTTGTAAGTTTATAACTTGTAGAAAGCTTTTTGTTTTGTATCAAAGTCTTAAAAAAGAGTCCATGATTACTTCACGGTGGCCTTGTGTATGAATCAAACATCATAAATAAGACATAGAATAATATAAAAGCCACGTTCATCTCATTTATCATGATAAGACGTGTAGAAAGTTACTGTATATAAGCATATTATTCTTTCCAGTGCTGCTCACTGTGTGCTGCTTTTTCATGTGTTTGTCTACACACAAAAAAAAGAAATACATGCAGAGTGTAATCATATTTCTTTGAAAAATTATGTGCTGTTCTTTTCTTCTCTTTCAACACAGTGCCTGTGATGTAACTGTAAAGTCTTGACTATTTAATCTTAGCTGTGTTTGAGAGAAACATTTTGTATTGCATCATTTTTCCTTAATGAATGTGTATGATTTAAATAAAGTTTAAAGGAAGACTGTCTGACCTGTTTGATATTATAAGTCCAATTAGATTTAGATTTGTTTTTATTTCTGTAAATTTCTGCACTTAAAATGTCTCGTGCTTTTTTATAAGGCAGCATATTGCTGCTATGCAAAAGAATACAAAGATCAGTATCATGTCATAACATGAAATGTTTATTGTTATTACGAACAATGAATCAATATGCTGTTTATCTTGTTTAAGTGCAACATCTTTAATGTTATAAATGTGCTCACCTTAAATAGTATATTGTTATAACAGAAGAAAAATTTTGAGTTTTAATTATTTAAGTTTGTAAGTTGTAATAACATGAAAACATCTTGTTATAACAAATTATTCACCTGATAAAATGACAACTTACTGATCCATTTCTCTTTTTTAGGTGTGGGTTAGGGTCTCAACATTACGTTTAGTTTTAATAAATTTGAAAACAAAAATATATTTGTGGTAGGGCTGCACAATAAATATCAGGGCTGATAAATGATCAGCTGATATGTTATGTATTATTTTAATAATTCAATTATAGCCTCTAAATACTGGTAATAATATCTGATTGGACAAAAATCTGTTTATTTTTTAAAATTTCCCAATGCTTTCCCCATTTCTATTTTCTTCAAGCCTCGAATTATCCCTCATGAAACAGTCTGGGGAGGAAAATTACTGTTCTGTTGAACTGCTCATAAATGACATCCACACAAGAAGACATCACTTTGTTTTTGGAGGCCACTGCCTTAATCCATTTAACCCTCATCCTATCAACATATTTAACATACAAGGATGAGGGTTAAATGGATTAAGGCAGCAGCAAGAATAAACTACTGTAAGAAACAACCCTTATAACAAAATGTTAACCTGTCTCTTTCTTATAACATTATTTGATATCTGAAGAAAAAACAGATTATTTGTATTATCATAGGAAAGTTACAGTTAATTTGCATGTTGTGTGAAATGAAAAAAGACAAGGAGCATGAGGAAATCTGTGTCTGCGGCATCTTGTGTTTGCCTCCTCCAAAATGACCCACAGAATAACCCCCATCCCCCAATAATGTGTGATACTTTACATTATGAGCCATGGCAACATTAACTCAACAGTTCAGTCTATTAAATCTGTAAACCTACAGGGCAGATGTATATTGTTGTTGTTGTTTTAGTCACACAGATTTAATCTCATCAGACCACTGGTAAAATGACATTTTTCAATGGTAAAAGTTCAGGACATCAAGTTGATTTAATCAGTGAATTTTACTGTTTTTCCTTGGGGTATGCAATACTACAGATGAGTATAGGCTTGATGTATAATTACATATGTATTTTACTGGAAATATAGTTTGTTGTATATATTATAGATTTTAATATTATATAATTTAACATATTAATATTGCATTGTTTTTACCACAGAATGCCTCTAATGAAGAGTTTCTCTGTGTGTGTGTTTTTTTTTTGTTTTTTTTTAACTATGAGGCTTTTTGTAATAAATGAATAAATAAAAATAAATTGAATATATAAATAAAACATTAAAATACCATTTGTAATATAATTTTATAATAAAACTTGAA
>JAJHUR010075426.1:0-13680 GCA_027495735.1 Lutjanus campechanus | reverse complement strand
ACGCTGTGTTATAATATTATTTATTATCTATTAAATTAAATACAGTATTTTTCAGTGTTTATTGCAATGGTGTAAGACAGAAAACAATAGCAGCAAGTTATTGAGAAAACTGTGAAGCCTAGATGAAGAAAAAGTACTTAAAATATGTTTAAAGATCTTAAAGAACAATATAATCCTCATGACACAACACAAACTAAAAATATTCCTTCTGTGTTTCCTTCATCTGCGCTTGGAAAAGAGATTTTGACTGACATGCACTGACATGTCTCACCTGGAAGGCTTTATTGAGCCAGAGCACCGAGCAGGACGTCATGTTGCCGATCCAGTGCAGGTTCCCAGAGATCAGGTGGGTCTCATTCAGCCAGCAGCCAAACACATCGTACGGCTTGTTCCTCACTCGTGACAACAGCGTGTAATTTTCTGTAGCGTGTCAAGACAAAGGGAGAACAGGCATTTTGATTTAAATTTATGTTAATCATACTATCATCACTTTCTTGTTGCTGCTGTTCACATTTCCCCAGATGCACATTCAAAAACTTCCCTACAGAATTATTTCCTGGGTGTATACGTGTATATGTATATGTATATAAATAACTATATATTGTTTTAATTCAACTTATTTTATATTTTCACCTCTCCTAATCTGACTTTTATTATCTGTATATATGTTTTATGTGTGCGTAGCTTGACGGGGCTACAACTTTCATTTTGTTTTGCAACCCTGTGTTCAATGACAAATAAATCACCTTGATCCCTGAAATATCTCACAGATTGAAAGTTTCTATGAAACAGAAACTTCAGCCTCCAGAATGATCAGACAGTTGAATCAACAGTATCAACAAAAACACAGAACACTACAACCTGCATGACAGAAGGGGATTTAGCGCAGGACCGCTGTATATTAGTTTTAGCTTCAGGGCTTGACAATAATGGTTGCCTGGTTGCCATTGACAACCAATCCTTTGTCTTTGTTTTTACGAAATAAAAAATAGGGACAGCAAACATGCAAAACATGCATCTCAATATATATACATTTTTAAGATTTTTTTTACGTGTGTTTTTGGGGCTTTTTGCCTTTATTGGACAGGACAGCTGAAGAGCAGACAGGAAGGGGGGTAGAGAGAGGGGGGATGACACGCAGCAAAGGGCCACGGGCGGAAGTCGAACCAACGGCCGCTGCAGAGAACTAACAGCCTCCATACATGGGGGAGACGCTCTACCAACTGAGCTACAGGGCCGCCCCCAGAATAACGATATTTAAATATTGCTGTTACAGTCAGAACCAGAAAGAGACGACGCTGCAAGTGCAACTACGAGGGGAAAAGTCTGCTTAACGTCCACATCACAAACAAAAGTGCAGATGACTTTAACCGATGAAGAACAAGATGAAACTGAACGAAATAACAAAAAGGAAATTTGTGAGGTGTCACGGTAACTTTGAGCTGGATGGAAAATTTGACTGCAAGCATTTACGACATAAACCTCGACAGGTGACACATGAAGTTCATCCGTTCAAAGTAGCTCATCCTATAGAACCACACGTCACTGTAATAAAACTTTAAGATACTCTTTTATGTCACATTTCATTATTAAGCTGACGTATAACTGCATAGTATCTTAATTACTCAAACCATAAGGTGACTAAAACTGATAAAGACATTTTTCAGTTTTGACAACCAAAAGCTGATTCCTGGTTGCCAACCTGGCAAAACTATAGTGTTTAAACCCTGTAGATGTACCTAAAAAAAACAGGCTGAGACTCTGTTACTTTGGGCACACAGTCTCAACTCAGTTCTCTAAATACATTATAAATGATTTGTGGGTTTTTCCTAATTGAAAGTGACACAGAAAAGAAATGGTGATTAAAAATAGACGATTATTCTGGGATTTATGTATGTGTTACTCGTGCATGTTATTTCTTATATATGTCATGCATATGTTATATATCAATCTGTATCAGCCCTCTTCACACCTAACTGTGAGATCACAGCTACTGCCCACACTTCAGTTTGTGGGAGGAAAGACTCCCACAAAAGCTTATTGTGAAAGCTAAAAATAGCAAACCTTCAAGTAACATCAACAGGAAATGGTGACACACGACTGTTGTGGGTTTTTTATTTTTGGTTCCTACCCAGACTGATGACGGCGATTTCTCCAGACGAGGAGTGGTGCGGGCCCAAGTAGACGCCAGACACGAGCAGCAGTGTGTCGTCGGCGTTGAACTGGGAGAACTGGGTGTAGCCCCAGTTAAACTGCCGCATGCTGGAGCTGTGCACCAGCGAAATGTTACCATCTGGCCGCTCGGTGTCCCATAGCTGCACACAAGAAGACAGGAGACACATTTCAGAAACACATGAGATTCAAGATGTTTATTATTATTAGCCACAATGATTAGTAGATTATTAAATTAATCAACAACTATTTCGTAATGAGTCTTTTTAGTGTATATATTGTTTTTTAAAAGAAAATGCTGCATAACATGCCTGAAGGGGAAAAAACGTCACCCAGTCAGCACAGTTAATAAGAACACAGAAAGTTTATTATATCGTTTCTTAATCAATTCTTTAAACACACATGTGACTGCATGACTACATGAGTGGCACTGTGTTGAAAGGACTGTGTTGACGTGGGCACTTTAGAGCAGGACTACCAGTAAACCAGTTAAAAGAGGGGAAAGCCCTACAGTTCAGTGTGTAACCAAACGCTGAACACAATCAATTGCCACGCTGGCAGAAAGTTAGAAAATAAGAGCCAGGATGAAAGGAACCTCAATAATCTTTTAATCCCTACCTTCACAGTGCAGTCTTTGGAGCAGGAGGAGAAGCGGTGACCCCTGTGAGAGAAAGCCAGGTGGAGCACTTGGTCACTGTGCTCCCTCAGCGTCTGGACCTCCACACAGGGGATACAGTCAAACAGACGCCTGAACTCCCTGTACCACGACACCGCCGCTGCACAAAGAGAGATCAGGAGTTCTTTACAGCTGCAACCAGTCTAAACATCTGTACACAAAGCTTTTATCTGTGTGTGTTTTTTAGAAATAAATAACTTGGATTTATTCTGTTAAACATGTAATTCTGATTATTTACCTGGGTGTCGGGGTACGGAGCGCGGGATGCGGTAGTAGCTGTAGAACAGCTCCCTCCAAAGGAACTCATCTCTGGAGACAGCCAGCCACTGTCTGCAGGTCAGACCAGCTCTCAGCACGGCATCGTGGGGCAGACGCAGGAAGATCTCCAACACCAGGCTATCCGGCAGAGCTGGGCCACACTCCATCCTAACATCCTGTGTAACACACACACACACACATCGCAGATACATGGGTGAGACGTCATGTGAAAGAAACTTCAGTCCTTTTAATAGTTTTTTCCCTTTAAGTAGCTTTAAGGTTGTTAAATTCATCTTGTTGTGTATTGCGTTTCACTGAGGCTTTGTGTTTTTATGGTTGCAGCATTCAATCAAATGGAACATTTTCTATGTTTGTATATCATTTTACACACATTTCACCAAAAACTCAGCCTGATATATTCAAAATCTTAAAAGGACCAGTCTGTAGTCTGTCTTAGCAGCCCTATCCAGAGCCAGTGTTTGTTTTTTTCCATTCTGGGTTTCTGTAGAAACATGGTGGTTCAGTCGATAATCCGTTTGATAAATGCATGTCGCAATTTCTCAGACCTGACTTTGATGTCTTCAAATGTCTTGTTTTGAATGACTCATAGTCTAAAATGTCAAAATACTGTACACATTTCCATTAAAAACAGATGCATATATCATCACACTGAGCAGCTGGGGTGCTTTTGCTTGAAAAAATGCCAGAAACAGTAAATTGATAATCAAAAAAGCTGATGATACATTTTCTGCTGACAACTCAAAAGAAGTCTAAAAGAAACATGACATATACCAGTAGGGCTGCAATGAAACAATTACTTCCATTATGGATTAATCTGTATGTAATGTAATTTAGTTTACAAAACGCCAAAATTGCTCATCAAAATTTCTCAGAGCCCATAGTGACGTCTTCAAATTGCTTCAGTCCAAAAACCCAAAGACCCTTCATTTACTGTCATCAATGACAAAGAAAAGCAGATCCAATCCATACATTTAAGAGGCTTAAAAAATGTTTGAAATCATTCATTGATTATTGAAATAATTATAATCTAAACAGTCTCCTAAACGACCAATTTATTAACTGACAAATCGTTGCAGCTCTACCGACCAACAGTGCAAAACCCCCCAAAATGCTGCATACACTGTTTACTATGATATATGACAAAAAACGGTGATAATTCAGTCATTTTAACAGTCATTTTATTATCAAAATAACTCGTGATACATTTTCTGTCTCAACAGTCTAACAGGTGACAAAATATGTCATGGGAAGATATGTTATAATTAAGAAGAAAATCCTGAAATGAGTCATCTTATTTTGCCCCGTGTGCAACCGTAAATAACTTGAGGCCCCACCTTTACTGGGACTAATTTGAGCCTGACAGCTGGGAGCTGTTACACTGGTGTGTGTTACAATTCACAGACAGCACTGAGCTGTGCTCGGCTGTACAGGTCTCCTGCTGTCAGAACAGCTCATTAAAGATGTCTGTTAAAGATGCTGGCTCGACATTTTTCTTTGAGTTGCCCAAGAAGAAGGCAGTGTGCGGGAGGGGTTTATGATAATATGTATAAAAGCATAGTTTCTGCTGGACCAGAGCCATGTTAGCGTGGCACTTCCTCAAGTACAAGCTAGCACAATCCTACACTATTGAGTATTTCATGTGAACTTGGCTATAAAAGTCAGTCAGAATCATTATCTAACTCTGAGTAAATGTATTCAGCTCTTCTTAGCAGAAGCAGCCCGTCGTGTGAAGATGACCTAACATGGAAATTTTACTCGCTGTGCGTTAAACTCACAACAAGTTACTGTGTTTACACTGAAAGCAGACTGTTCAACCCTCATACTGGCCTACGAAACATCAGCTAGATAAAGATATAACAACCTGCGGACGTTGGTGTATGTTCGTTAAGAAAAATCAATGAATATCCTGGTTAACAGATATGCTAGCCAGATATGTCTATCAAGCTAACGTTAAGCTAGCTAACTTGTTAACAAGCACAGCTAGCTGTTAGCTGACATTTGTTTTCAACTTTTAGCTTCATCTGACGACATTTATTTCTGACAACATGCGGTTACTTTTATAAACCACAGCCTTCGTTGCATGAGTTAATAAGCTGGGTTTAGAATTAAGTTGTTGACATAAACTGTGAACCAACCTGCTGGATCAAAGAATGTTGGGGAGAAAAACAAGCGGCTAGCTAGCGCCAACGGCTAGCCTCAGAAAAATGACAACAATCCTCTTCAGCAGCGGCGGTGAATCGATCACAGCCTCATCGACCCAGCAAGGCCAACTCAATCGATTCCGCATGTACAGTTAGTGAGAACAGCCACAAAATGTTTTGTCATTTTTAGAAATCAAACGAGCCTCTGATTTTTCATTTAATTGGCGTTTTATCCTTTTGAATAAGGATCGAAAATACAGGTAGAAAAAGAATGAGTGATCAATAGAAATCCAAGTAAAGTAAAAATAAAAATAGAATACATCTAAAAATTAAAAATATAGAATACATAATGAAAAGCCATATATACAAACTATACATACTATAGATACATTTCACTTATACAGGTATATGCATAATTTCTTGCCTACGTTGTAATACACACATGGTAGAAAAATATAAATAATATTGCCTTGTAAAATGCACACAGGTACATTTTCTAGATCTTTTAATGTCCAAAAACAAAACAGTCTAAGTTATATATATATATATATATATATATATATATATATATATATATATATATATATATTTTATTACAAGTATGCCCATTCAACAAAACTCAGTATGTTTAATTTAATATAACTTAAGGCAAACATGATGTATTTACAGGGTTAATGAAGCGTGAAATAGATTATTGTATGTTTTCTTTCTTGAGACACATACACAAACACGATGATTGTGTTATTTTGGTAGATTTTGTCAACTTCTCCCCAGCAAAATCCCTGTAAAATCATTTACTTGTTGTTAGATTCTATAAAAATAAATAAATAAAACAGTTTACTGTTTTCGTTGTTATTTACAATGTCATTTCAACTCTAAATGTTTTGTTGAGATGGTGAAGATTGCAGATTGAGAATAAGAAGATGAGATTTTCATGTGTTCATAAAATTAATGCAATCATTTTGTTACTGTTTCTCTGATTAAATATTTCCTCACAAAAAAACAAAACAAATATTCACCCTACTGTTCACATATATGATTATTTAGGGGTTTTTTCCCCCCATATACATGGTTCTTTTTTAAATTATTGTCAGTGGCAATATCTCATTTTGTTCACAGTTTCATGTCAATGAAAAAAAAACTATGCAAAAAAACACAAAACAGTAACATTATACTTCCTGTATGTGTGGAGTCTCTGGCCGCTCACTGACATCAGAGTGAGCATCAGTCAGTGTCTCTGTCACTGAGAAACGCTGTGTCATTGGCGTGTAGTGTCAGTACACACACACACGCATCATCAACACTGACCACATGGGAACAGATGAGCTGAACTTCAAGTTTAACTCGTGAAGAAAACATTAAAGTGGAACTATGCTGTGACGGCTCTTCTCTGGTAAGTCTCATAATATATGATTGTCTGAGACTCATTTGCAGCAGGTGTTTAAACAATTTCATAACAAATTTCATTGTCATTAAAGTGATGATATTGTGAATAATGACAATTTCTTTCCAATAGAATAGTATTCTTTTTATCCCATTGAGAAATATTTTAATGAAGTAAAGACTTAAGACATGATAATGCATGGTACAGTAAGACTGTGTGCAGAATAGAAGCGTGTTAAACCTGATAGGGGTGTGATCAGGTTACTGCCACAACATTAACCTGAGCGGAAAACACTTGTGGCTGATACTACAAACAGATAAGACAAAAAAAAAAACCTGTCTGTTTTTCTTCCATCAGCACTCTGCAATGCCGCCGGGTGGTTAGTTTCTTGCTGTGGCCGCTCAAAGAAGGACGGGACAGCATCAGGATGTTTCTTTCAGTGTAAAGGTGCAGATCAGCTGTGTGAAACTGCACCATTTTAAAATGATGCCCGTAGTTCTGATGGTTAAACTGTCTTGTTTTTCTTCGCTGTGTGCAGGACAGAAGGTGTGGACAGTCTCCTGTGATGAAACAGCATCCAGTCCAAAATCTTAAGTCCTCCAGAGCAGAGTGGACAGAAGAGACGTCCACATGATCTGTCTCTAAAGCATGTTGACCTGCAGCTGCTCTGTGCTTGTTATAATGATGACTTGTCTGAAAGCTCCTCGTTGGGGGAGTTGGATAATATCTGATAGCTGACAAGTGCAGCAGCGACTCAGAAAACAAGCTCCTGTAACAAGCTCATGTATGTTAGACATGAATTTAAATAAATGGTTGAAGATCCTGTCGTTGTCTGTGTTAATAAGGTGTCCTTACACAGTTTGTCCAGGAGAGGCCCACTTTTCTCTTCAGACTCTGTTTTCCTGAGTGTGTGGCGTCATCATGTGGAAGAAAAAACAACTGCAGGAGACAAAACCTGTGACTGAAGAAAGGTTATACTTTACTAACTATACTTTCTGTGTAATAGAACACATCTTTATTGTCCACAGAGGTAGAGGAGGAGGAGGAGGTGCCTCCTGAGATTAAATTAACCAAAGTGAGCAGCACAGAAAACAGTAATATTAGGTCAACTCATAGAGAAGGTGAGTCACTGTCAACCACATGACAGAACAAGACTTACAGTAAAAATAAACTATTTGTTTTAACTTGAAAAAAGTGAGTGTCTGGACTGTCTTGAAATTTTAAGTTGACTGAATTTGAAAAGACAAGTTGCTGTAATTTTGTAAAGATTCAAGACAAATTCATTTTTCTTGTCAAATAAACTTGATATTAATTCACATTCACTGTAAAACCAAATGCTCACAGTAATTAATGGTAATAAGTAGCAAAAACTTAAAATGCAAACTTTTAAGTTTAAGGTTTACCGAACATGAAATAATTGTTTTGTTTAGTTGAGAAAACTCATAAGTTCAAGGTAGTTGCCTTCACCAGATTTTCAAGTTTTGAATTAAACTCAAACTCTCAAAACTCTGAGAAAGTTTTGAAACTTTGAAAATTACTAAACATAATTTTGTTGAAATAATTTACTTTTCTTCCTCAGATAAAATTGAATCTTGTGAATTTTAGAAACCACCTAAAAAATTGGGTTTTAAAAATTGTTCAGAGTGAACCATGAACCTGATTTGTCTTTATTTAGATGCTTGAAAATTAAATTAAAGAGTACATGTAACACCAACTGAAAACCTCCAACTTTAAAGTTTATCACCTCAAAAAAATTGTGGCAACCGATTACCTCAATTTTCTTTAAGTATTACTCACTTATTTGGGTTTTCAGAGTTCATTAAGTTTAAGATATTAAGTTAAACCAACAACTCTTCAGTCACACTGACGAACATTACGCAGAAATTTGATGTCATAACTTATCTTAAAGTTTATTAGACAGCAAGTTTCCATCATATGTTTCTTTAGAAACTTAATTTAAAGAGTTGTATGAACTCATTTCAAGTCAAAAGACTTTAAGTTAGAAGAACTCATGTTTTTAAGTTAAGTGTATAAATACTAAAGAAAACTGAATGATAATTAACTTGTTTAAGTAAAACCTTTACATTTAAGTTAAAGAGAAAAGATCGGTCGATTCCAGGCGCTCTTAAAATAATCACCATCGGATGTAATATCATATCATATTTATTTAGAATAGAAGAAAGCACAAATGTATTTACATTCACATGTACAGTAGCATACAATACAATTTTACAATTACACAATAGTATAGTAGTATACAGTCTGTGCAAGGTTAAAGTGACGATTTCAGTTTACAGTGTGGAACGATGCAGCTGAAACAATGCACACCTTAGATTCTACTTCCTGTATACAAATCTCTGCATGACTGTTGTTCACCTGAGCTGGTGAGGATGTGATGCAAAAAAATAAACACGGAGTAAAACTGTAGAAAAAAAACAAAAGTCTCACGTCTGTGGTGATATATGACACTTATCAAAGATGACACAGAGAAGCATTAACGACGAATAACGTGTAAAATCTTGGGTTGTTTTTCAGAATCTTACAGCCTTCAGACAATCATTAAAAAAAATCTTTCTGCAGGAGTTTTGATCACATGACACCCAAAGAAAAAAGTAATAAAACACTGGGAAAAAAAAGAAAAAAGAAAGAAAGTTGAGAAAACTGAAAATTTCAAGGCATTAATTTTTGGTGTTTAAACTCAAACTCTTGCCAACCTGTAATGTTTTGTTGAGATAACTCACTTTTCTTCTTTGGGTGAATTAATATATTTCAGTTATAGAAACCAAATAAATTCAGTATTTCAAAAATTGATCTGTTGTTATGTGGATGTTTGAAAATGAAATGGCTGCAATCGCAAATGTAAAATTAACTGTAATTTGCTTCCACTTTAAAGGTGAAATCTGTTGTATATTTCCTGTAATAAATCATAAAATGACCACGATATGTCCTCAGAGGTTGAGGAAACATTGTGACACAGCTGCAGTTCCAGGCTGGAATGAATAATTAATTAGAGTTTTTAAAAAATTATCAGAATATTTGCCGAATGAGTAAGTGTCTTTTTGTGAGTTTGTAAGAAATCATTCACAGTCTTTTAGAAGGAGTAAGTGGTTAAAATGTTTAAATTGAGAAATATCTTAATGGAGTTTGGCAGGCAGAAGACGGACAGTGACTGAACTTAAACTCCAGAGTGTGTATTTTCAGAGCGGTGGGCTTTTGATTTCAGGATAAGGGGCTTAGCTGATATACAACTGATTCTTCCTCGCTTGTTATTGTCAAATTATAATGTTGCACCAGTCCTGCACTCCTGCAGTGTTCCTGCAGCCTGCCTGAGCTTCCTCAAGTTTGGGAAGGAGGTAGTGGAGGAAAATAACTGGCTTCAGTGTATATTAATAGGATTTCAATCTATTTAAAATATGTCTTTGGCTCCAACTCGATATTTGAACTGCAGCATTAACTTCTGGATGTGGAACTGTCAGATATTCCTCGTTTAAGAGTTTGAATTTGATTCAAAACTCAAAAAAATAGAGATGAGTTGCCTTGAAAGAGTTTTCCCAACTTTTTTTTTAAGTGTGTTTGTGGGATGTTTCACTGTCACATCAACTCATTATTTCCTTCTACAACAGCTGTAATCTAAAGTGCATGGTTGTTTCTGACTGTCCCTCCGTGTCTCTGTCATCATAGCACCATGGTGGGGATGTGGTGCACTAGGGGCAGCTGGTGCTGGTGGGGCATGGCGGTCATCTGTGGGGGAGGAGGGGACACCTGGGACGACTGCACGTCGGTGGCGACCGCCGGTTTGTGCCGCGCGCTCTTCTGGTGCGCCCTGAGGCCCGCGAGCTGCGAGTACGCGCTCTGGCACACGTGACACTTGTAGGGCCGCTCGCCCGTGTGCAGCCGCACGTGGTTCCGCAGCGTGGACGACTGGCTGAAGCGGCGGTTGCAGAAGCGGCAGACGAACGGTTTGTCCAGCGTGTGGATGCGCATGTGGGAGCGCAGGTTGCTGCGGGAGTTGAAGCCGCGGTGGCAGATGACGCAGCGCATCCGACCCGCTGTGATGGAGGCGGAGGATGAGGAAGAGGAGGAGGGGGAGCAGGAGGAAGGGCCGTCACAGGGGTGGGAGTCATCTGAGAGAGGGGGAACAAAGAGGAGTGTCAGTTTGCTCACTCGAATGGTTTTAATGCATTTTTTTTTTACTTAAAGTGTGTTGAATTTAATATTTCAACAACAAATTATATCAAAACCAAACACAGGCACCAAACAGCACCAGATAGAGGAGGGAGGCACTAATAAAAATAATAAGTAAGATTAAATAAAATAGACAATATGCCCATCATACCACTGTTTTATGACCATTCATTTTTAACCAAAAACTTAACTAGGGCTGCAACTAACAACTATTCTGATTATCGGTGAATAATTTTCTCAATTATGCCTAATCTATTGATTGTTTCATCCATAAAAAATTGTTCAGTAAATTGTGAAAATGTCCTCAAATGTCTTGTTTTGTGCAGGATATTTAAGTTTACTGTCATAGAGGACTAAAGAAACGAGAAAATATTAATATAATAACAAAATAATTGTGGATTAATTTGTTCATTGACAACATATTGATTAATCGACTAATCGTTGCAGCTCTACATTCAACCGCAATGAAATAAACTGGGTTAACAGGTGTTTGCTTATTAATGAGACACACTAAACTGATATTGATCCGTAAAAAGTTACTCACCGTTCCTGGATTTCTTCTGCTGGTCCTCGTCTGTTCCTGGAACTCCAGGGATTCCCAGGAATGTGTTGTGAGTGTTTCCATACCAGACTAGAAGCTCCTGGTCTGGTGGGATCGTCTGAGGAAGAGAGAGAAAAAACAGGGCAAAGGTCAGATAATCAATATGTGATTCAGTTTGCTGTGATTTCAGCACAATATTACTTTTATTCCCATGCAATAATTCTTATATTATGTTATTCTGTTTACTTGTTATTCTGCTTCACTTATTATAGTTTTTATCTGTTATTGGATGTGGATTTTTGCTTACTGAGGTTGTTTGTGCTCCTTGTTTTTGTATTTTTGTCTTTTTAATTGCACTAATCAGGAGTAGAGCTGGCAATGTCGTTGATTTATGTGCAATAACAATATTTCTGTTCTATTCTAATTTAGCCGAATTGCAGACATCACAGAGTCGTTTCTCAGTGTGACCAGCAGGTGGCGCTGTTCTAAAGGACATTTACATTCTTGGTGGTCGTCAGTAAAAAACACCGGAGGCCCTCTCCATGTTACAAGCTGCTCAACAGAAACAAACTTTTGATTCTCACCTCCACCGCCTTGTAGAAGATGCTGCTGCCGATCTGCACCACCTCCAGGTTCTGCTCCTGCTCGTTCCGGGCGCACTTGATGTAGGTCATCCAGCTGCGCTGGTCCTCCTGACTGGCATCGATGAAGTACCGCACCGTGCCGTCCTCATTGAACACCTGAGCGCACAAAACAGCAGAGAAATAAAGTTAGAAAACATGGACTCGTGCAGGGATGAAGACTCTGGAACTGCGGTTCGATTCAGGTCGAACAAACTGCACTAAATGGAACGGGATCTTAATTAATTTGATTAATTAAATCTGTGTTTTTATTTCACATCAGTATGGCTGCCGTGAAAAGGGCTATAAGCAGGATTTAACAGGCCTTTTTCCTGCAGGATGAATAAATGAAGAGGTGTCAGCTCACCTCCCACATGAGGTTGTTGTTCTTGAGCAGGTCCACGTGTTCAGGGGACAGGACTCTCCCGGTGAAGGGGCCCATCTCGGTCCCAGCTTTGATCCAAGTCTTTGAGAAGATGCCCAGACCTTCTCCCGGGATGGAGCTCTGGGCGATGATCACTTCACTGGGCAGCACCAGACTGGACAACTTCTGCACCTCTGCAAAATATAAAAGAAGAAGAAAAAAAAACATAAATGTGATGATGAGGCCTGCGGAATACAGATGTTAGAAATAAAGACTGTCTGTGCATCAAATAGATTTTCTAAAAATGTGAGTAAAATTGCAGAAAATGTGAGTCAGATGGAGCAGAAATGTTGTGGTCAAAGAGTTGTCGCCAAAGCGCCTCATGAAACAGGATTTGTTGGAAAAGTCCTGAAAGCAGCAAATGGACTGGATCTTATTTTAGTCACGAAATATTAAGCTACACCTGATCCTCCGTTTAATTCGATTATCTGCTTGAATTGAAAGTTTTTGTTGTGCACAGAAACCCCCCTCGGAAAGCATTTTCATCCGCATCAAAAAGGGGGGAAAAAGAAAAAAAAAACTTCAGTTTCTTTAATGTCAAAATCAAAGATTTTTTTTTTATTTGAGGCTGCTCAAAAAAAGAAAAAAAGCTCAGCCGAATAGGGGTTAAATGGTCCTCTATTGCTCAGGGTCCAGCAATTTGTCATGCTTCAGATGTGATATTCATTAAAGTTTACTGGAAAAGAAACGGCTAATTCCAAATTCATTATCCTTTTAAGAACTTTGTAGCAATAAATTTGCGCTGAATGAAACGAGGACTTGTTTAAAAGACTCAGGAATTTCTGCGACAAAAAAATGGAAAGGCGATTAGATGGTTGACATGCAATGAATAGCATTAGATTTAGCCTTCACGGTGCATTATGCGAGGAACAGCAAATCTTTTAAGGAGAGAGAAAGAGAAAAGCTCCGGAGCCCCATAGCTGCCAAGAGAGGAAAAGAGACTGTCCGGAGATTGATGAATGCGGGATAAAAACCCGGGACATCTCAAAGAAAGGAAACCTTTCTCTTCTCGAGGTTTAAGTGGAAACTTTCCCAGGTCAAGCACAAAGTTAACCAAATGAATTTAATGCCCTCAGCGGCAGTTACACGCCTAACAAGCCTCTAAACGCGAGGTCCCAGAGCTCTGAAAGGGTTAATGCGTTAAATGGGTCGAAATAAAAGCAGCAAAAAATGAGGGAAAATGCAGAAAACAGCAACAGGTTAGTAGGGGAAACATTAGAAAATAAATTCTCGAGGAGGACTGTGAGAGTTGTTTTAG
>JAJHUR010075424.1:0-11433 GCA_027495735.1 Lutjanus campechanus | reverse complement strand
AGAAAATTGATCTCAGTTTTCCCGCGGGGTTTCATACACTCATGCCAGGTAATATGAGGTGTAGGGTTTCAGTCAGTCATATATATGGTTACAAAAAAGTAAAAATGGATTGATTTGTTGATGGATATTCCGTTCAATCCATATATCATGTCATGTTCCTGCTACTGTTCCTGCTACATGCTGTTGCTTTTCACATTAGCATCAGTAATGTTGATATAATCACTAAGCAGATAAAGAAAAAAAAAGGCAAAGTTCTGAAAATTACATAATTTTACTGTATGCAGCCTTTTAAACCAGGAAAAGACAACACTCATGGCATAAAACGATATGCAAAATCTATCACAGTACCTAGTCTCATATCATGATACAATATACTATTGATATATTGCCCAGCCTTTGCTCTGGACACGTCATGTGTGCAGCGACACAGACAGTACAGTCACAGCCACAACAGCGCTGGTCATGTTGTGCTTTTATAGGAAAAGACATGGTGAAATCATGAGAGCCAAGTGGATGAGAAAAAAACTCCAAAAGAACCCTTTGGGAAAAAAAACCCCAAACAAAAATGAAGAAATTTAAGAAGAATCACATAAAACATAGTCTGACTTACAGGATGCACACTGTTGGTATCAGTTCTGCCACTGGTCGATTGCTTCAAGTGGCATCGCGTTGTCTGCGTATACATTTTCAAAGTCCCCGGGAAACAACAAAAAACATCCAAACTGCAACCCACATGCTGCAAAGTAGCGCTGGGGTGCTAGTGGTATGAGCATAAACTAGCTAACAGCTGTCACCAGTCATTGATGTAGGACGCTATTTTGCAGCAGCATTATCGTTGCATTGTGGGCTTAGCACTGACCAAGACGTTTGTGATTGGTTTAAAGAAATGCAAACAAGGCAAGTCATTTTTTTCCTGTATAGCAGAATGTGTATGTGTAAAGCCAGACCTGGAGAGAGAGGTCTGGCTATGTGAAACCACATAAAAGAGGACCCTATTTCAGGGCTGGGAGCTCTCAAGTTGCCTGAATGATAAAATAAGATCAGCAACATATTATACAATGAAAATAGCATATAGGATATTGCTAAAAGGTTGAATGAAGTGATTTTGCACATTGGTTTGGCTAACTCTGGTACTGGACCATCATTCAGAAATCCATTCAGAAACATTACAGTGCAGCTTGGATTGAAGCCAGTTTCATATCTATCCTCAGTAGGTCGAACAACTGAGTAGTTCAGTCCACTACTGACTGCCCACTCCTTCTGAGTTTGAATTAGCTTGAGATAGTGGACTGCAGAGCACTGAACAGGAAATAGCAGGGAGACAACCAATCTTGTATGGCCGTGGAAGCAAGCAGGCAGGCAGGCAGGCAGGCAGGCCAGACTCTCTGTGTCAGGGGTAACCTGTCTTAGTTAGACCAACGTCTAGATACAGAATGACTGCACTTCTCTTGATGTATCTGCCCTTCTGTTCTGGAGGACGTCTGCGCACGGTGAAATTTTGACCCCTGTGTGTTTGTGTTGTTTGCATTACGAATGGCTTTCCAGAAATGAGGCCATGTTCCTGCAGCATTACAGCCTTTGTTTTGTTAGCAAAGTGGCGTGTCCCTTTTAGCGCCGTTGTTTGCTCTCATTTGTTTGCTCGTGGGGATCAGGGTGAGAGGTGGACTCATAGAACATGCAGCAATTAATTTGATCATCAAATGAACAACACAAGATACTGAAAGATATTAGTGTTGACAACGCTGAATAATACAATAGCAGGCTAATTAAAAAACAGTGAGAAAGAGTAGGTTCTTGCTTAACATCCAGCAGTGACAGAAAACAGTTTTAATTTGTGTTTAGGCTTCTTACATTTACCATCTAGTTGAAACAAAACTTTTCTTTAGGATAATTATCTTGGCACAACTCGGATGGTAGGTTAAGCATTGCAGTTGTTTTGTTTGTGCATTTCTAACTCTATTTTAAACTTGATTTGAAACCTACAAAACCACTTGAACATCCAATTAACTGTAAACTATTAAATTAATCATCAACAATGTTAGGGCTCGAACTAACGATTATTTTCATAGTTGATCAATTGGTTGATTATTTTCTCAATTAATAGTAGACTGTCAGAAAATGGTGAAAAATGTTTATCGCAGTTTCCCAGATCCCAAGATGACGTCCTCAAATGTCTTGTTTTGTCCACAACCCAAAAATATTCAGTTTACTGTCAGAGAGGAGTAAAGAAACCAGAAAATATTGACATTTAAGATGCTGAAACCGGAGAATTTTGACTTTTTCTCTTGAAAAATTACTCAAACCGATTAATCGATTATCAAAATAGTTGGTGATTAATTTAATAATTGATTAATAACCACTTACTTGATTAATTGTTGCAGCTCCATATATGTTACATGAATTGAAGCACAAATGTTAATAGTGCATATGTCAGTACATATATTTTCCTAGAATTTTGATGCAGATGCTTCTGAAGGAGTAAAGCACAGCTAGCAGCCATTACTGTACTCTTAACTGTATTACTGACATATTTCACAGAGCACAGAGGTATTTTAACCTTTGAACCTTTAATGTGCAAAACTGGAATAATAAATAGGATAGATAGAATTCTGGTTTATTTACTCCTCCATGACAGTAAACTGAATATCTTCCAGTTGCGGACAAATCAAGATATTTGAGGATGTCATCATGGGCTTTGGGAAACATTTTGCACCACTTTCTGACATTTTATAGACTAAACAACTCATTTGTCCATCGAGAAAATGATTGAGAGATTAAAATAACTGCTAGTTGCGGCCCTGGAGCCAGTGCACTGGTGATGCACACTGCTGATCTATAATGGGCCGGCCTATCTCAATTGCCAAGATGTTTGCCAAGAATTTCAATTGTGTTTAAAACTGCACTGACCTCCCAGCAGGGTGGTAATGAGACCCTGTAGATGTTTATTTTTCTGAGAATTCATTTAGAACTTGCGTTCTTGGCCTCAGTGAGGCTGGGTAAGTCACGAAACACACCAGTATGTAGATGCATCCATCACTCACCCTCTTAAACGTGACACACTCGTCTACGTCTCATTTCTACCTGCGAGACTCACGTTTCACTGCCTCTCCTGGCGTCTCATGGCGGTCTGCTGAACACGTCACGTCCCGTCTCACCATCAAACAAAATAACAAGTGTGCGTTGTCGTCCCGGTGCGGTGATGAAATGCTGATGGCTTTAGCGGCTGTGTTTCTGACAGAGCTCCTGTCAGCTCAAGTGGCGATCACCCCGGCGAGCAGTAGCCAGAGTAATGTCTCATGTCGGCTCTGGTCCGGGAGCTGTATGGCTGACCTGGCAGCCGTTCTGCTCTGAAACTGAGCGCGGTGCATTTGTTAACCTGCACCCTTTTTTCTGACATTTTTCTACAGAGTCTCCATCATCCTCCTGACTGTTTCTGTTACAATTAGGCTGACAGGACTGTGAGGTGGTGGAGCTAAAATCTCTGAGGGGGTTCACCAGAGTTCAGCGTTGACGCTGTTAGGGCTGACCGATGCAGGCTTTTTGGGGCGATGTTGAAAAATTCAGATTAGGGATGCACGAGCTAGTTAACAGATAAGTACCTGTTTCTCGTGGCCAATACCAATAAGATAACTGGTAAATTCACATTTTTGTGAAAAGTTCAAGTTCATAAAACCTGAAGTTTCTGCACACCTGAGGGTAAAAAAGGCTCAGATGTGGTGGACAAAGATGGATGATTTAATATTCCAGCTCTGACTCTTCAAATGTTACTTTTTTAAATTAGGACGTTAAAAAAACTTGACACATACACTTTGGCTTTTAAAGAACATTTTGCCAAATATATCAGATTAAAAGCTTTGACATAATCTGTCAAATCAGATATAACTTTAGCCGATATTTATCAGCTCATGTATGCAGCTGCTGATACTCACATTTATCATGCATCCCTAATTCAGATATTGATACGTATATCAGCAAACATTCTTTATACAGAAACATACTTGAACACACACAGTGATCCCTCAAAAGCGGCTAGCGCTGGTATTTTTAATCATTACAAATAAAAACCCAAATAGACAGACTGTTGCCATGGACACAGTTCTGACTCTGGAGGAGAAATAAAATAATTAAAAAAGAATGTTGAATTATGTAATAAGCGGAATAATGTGACGGTGACTCATCCTGTCTGAGTTTATTTCACAATAATGACCTGCTCACTGTACATTATCCCTTGACGATAATATTGATTGACCGATGTATCAGTTGGGCTGTAGACGTAGAAATAAGAACAAATAAAAGGCTGTAGCAACGGAAGAGCTAATGTTCTCACAATATGTCAAGATCTCATTAACTGAAGTGGGTCATTATACTGCATATTTTGGATCTTGTGCAGTGATAATCAGATCACAACATCTCACGGCACTTCTTGATGTTTTTAGCGTTTTTGTTAATTGCTTCAAGTGCTGCTGCAACTGCAGGTATCCCTCTTAGGACGACAAAACAGCTTCTACTGCAGGTATTCATACACATGCACCATGAACAGCTGTTCGGTTAGTCACTGTATGACTGCATGGTATCTCTAAAAGGGAAAAAAAAAAAGTATTTTCAGCTAATTTCACAGGAATGGAGAGGAAATCTCTCTCTGTGCTTCTCCCTCTCAGGCTCTGTTAAATCTCCAGACATATGCTGCTGCGTGTCCTGGTTCCCCGGTGCTTTCTTCTACTAATTTCCCCGAGTCCATCACATTACAGCACCTGCTCAGCACTGTAACCTCTCTCACGCTCACCAGCTGTTTGCCCCGTGGTCAAAAGAACCGTCCCGGAAGGTGAAAAGCGTCAGTACCAGACACTTACATTCCCAGAAGTAAGGGTTGTAAATGCAGTTCTTCCTGAAGGGCTGAGGTTCCAACCAGAACCATTTGCCTCTGAAGAAAGGGTTCGTTAAATGGCTCCTGATAAGACTGAAGGTATTTTGGAAGGAAGATATTTCAACAATCCTTGAAGAACTCTGTTGTCAAAGGTTCTTTGTACCATAATATAAAAGGGTTCTCAGTAAAACTCCATGGGTGGATTCTAGATAAAACCATTGGAATACAAAATGTTCTGGGTAAAACTTCCTGTGTGGGTTCCTGATAAGACCCTTGGAATATAAACAGGATTCTTTGAAGAATCCCCTGGGTGGGTTCTGGATAAAACCCTTGAAATTGAAAAGAGTTGTCAGTACTATGAGGTTGGGTTCTGGATAAAATACTTTGATTAGAAAATGTTGGTAGAACCCCTTGGTTGGGTTCTAGATTAAATCCTTGGAATACAAAAAGGTTCTTGTTAGAACCTCTTGGGTGGTTTATTGATAAAACCCTTGCATTCTAAAAGAGTTCTCAGTAGAACCTCCTGGATGGGTTCTAGATAAAACTCTAGCAATCTAAGAGTTCTTGGTTGAACCTCCTGGGTAGTGTCTATATAAGACCCTTGGAATACAAAAGAGTTCTCAGTAGAACCCCCTCGATGAGTTCTTGTAAGCACCCTTAGAACTATTGGGTGGAACCATTACACCATAGAAGGGTTCTCTGTAGAACCTCTCACAAGATTTGTCAAAGATAAAGCCTTTGGAATGTAAAAAGGTTCTTGGTAGAACCCTTATAAGTTAGAAAAGTTAGATAGAACTCCCAGAGAAGAATTTGTGTGGAGTCATCACACCATAGAAGGGTTCTCTGTAGAACTTCTCATAGGGTTTTTTCTTTTCACAAATGGTTTTGGATGTAGATAGAACTCTCTGAATGGGCTCCAAGTGAAGCCTTCATAAAAGGTTCTCCCAGGAACCAAAAAGCGTTCTCTTCTATGGACGAGCTGAAGAACCCTTTACTGTTCTAGTGAACATCTTTGTTTCTCACAGTGTCCATATGTGCAGCACATAGTTGTGATTATTGTTTTAATGGTTGAGCTCGTCAGCAGACTGAGGGTTCCACCTGCTCCTGTTCTCCACTGTTCATTATAGGATGCTGTTTGTAATGGATGAGACTATTGTGATGGACCCGGTCCTCATTAGTACTGTGGAAGGATTTCACCCTTGAAGTGGTAAATGGCTGGTGAACCTCTGCTGTTGGCATAGACTAATTAGCTGCTTCCCATGTTTCCGTGTGGCCCAGCGTGTCTCCAGTCGAGTCTGAAAAGGACATTAAACTAGGCCAACGTGTGTAATGTGATGATGGATGGAAGCCACGCTTGGTTGCCCCCTCTCATCTCTGGGACGTCGGTGTGGTGGCGTCCTCTGCCAGGAGGGCAGGTGAGGCTGCCGCTACAACCTATGAAGGTCAGCGGCGGGCAGCGCGGCCTTTCATACCATTAGATTTGGTACGGGCTCATTATTGTGACAGCAAAACTAATGTGTGGCAACGCAGGGTCCAAATGAGCAGTATACAGTCATTTAGAGTGAGCAGATCTGGCTTGTATGAAGGTCAGGCATGCCCAAATCTCTCAACGAATGTGTGAAAGCATTTCTACATTGAGGTGTCCTGCTGTCATTGAGTGTGGATCGATGGGTATAACACTGAAACTTGTCACTGTGAATTTGCCGTGATTAACTGGCAGCACCTTCGCCTGCTGACTACGATTTGTATTTGAATCTACATTGTGTTCTGTTTTTAATGATTAAAAAAATCTAAGAATACTATTATTTCTAATTGTAATAAGAGTACAAATGGAAAAAAATGAGAAAGGGACAAAATTCATAATGTTGTGAGCTAAAGTGAGATAAAACACTGATATGCTTAAATTTTAGCTAGCTAGAACATTGCAAATGAAGCTTTTCTTTTCTTTGTTATAACGCTGTTCTAACTTAAATGGCAGAAAACACACTATTAGTACTATAGATTTTGATTACATATAATATAATGGGAATGTGTTATGGGAAATTATGCAAATGAGGGCCGTCTCAGCCCAACTGCGGCACATTACATTACACAAACTAAACAAGCTTTCCAGATGTTGGAATTCTGACTGGATAGTGTCGATGTCTGCAGGTATCCGAATTCAGATATTGGAATTGGATCGGATTGGAACTGAAAAAAGTACACTCCATATAACTGGAGCAACGCACAACCACAGTCAGCACATGCATGTGGACTTTAACCTGCAAGGAGAGCTGGCATGCTGTTGCTAGCACTGCTAACGTTAGCCACACTTGGCAAACCAATGTGACATTGTTTACTGAGTGTTTTCCTACTTTGTCGACTAGTCTAAATTTAAATTTCTATTAGATCACGTGGACGAAAGTCCCCTGAATGAAAATGAGGCTGCCACTGTTTCCAGGTAGTTAATATGACACAGCCCCTGCAGACCATGCAAGGAAACCCCGCCCACTCACTGAGTGTCATCTGTTGTCATTTTGCCTTTTTTCCTTCTTCTCCTTGGTGGATGTTCAGTAATGTGCTGCTGTGCATGAATTACATATTCAAATATATATATATTTCTTGTTTATTTCTATTGTCATCAGTAATTGAGGATTAATAATCTGATATTATGTACAATTGTGGAAAGTTTTGGCAGCTACGTAAGGTCGCTGTTTCATTTGTGTAGTAGGACAGAATCACAGTCACTTTAGTTAGTATATAGTATGTTTAATTGGACTATTGTCCCTATGTAAATGATATCATTTTACTAAATCCTGTACCTAGTTTCTTTGTAATTTCTGTTTACAGAAAACCACATGGTGGCATTACTCATTCCACCACCAGTAAAAGATGTTAACTGCCTCGTCTCAACCTGACTTATTTCCACTCATCACAGTGCTTTATCTCGTCTATACACTCTAACGGGAATGATATGAGAAGGGTTACTCAGCTGGCCCAACTAATATCCAGGAAGTAACTGCCCTCTACAGGGAAATAAGTTGTTTGGAGCATCCCGAGTCTAGACCAGTTCGCCTCCTCCAAATATAAACAAGCATGACAATGGGTTCATTAACATGCACACATTACCCGCTTGTATTTCTGCTGCCAAAAGCTGAACAGTCTCATATAATTCTGTCTGGGGTCATCTTGTGAGTATTAATTCTGCAGTTTGGATACTGTCTGTGTGTATTTGTGTTGTTGCAGGCTTCTTTGTACTTGAAAAGCATGTTTTATTCATTTATTACATTTTTGCATCTTGATTTACATAAAACCTTGGCCAATATAAAGTTACACTGGTGCAACAAAAGTACAACAGAGGAACAATATAAGGGGGTCAGTTACATCTGTAGGCCAGAGAACCTAAAAAATAGGACAGCCTTAATTGCAAATGGTTGTGATGCTAATTTCTCACCTGTGAGCACGCATGTGTTGTTGTCTAGCTTTCTTTTGCTGGAGGTGTCCCCTCCGACGGCTCCTCTCGAGGTGCCGTCACACCAAAATTCACTCCTCACTTGTTTCGGCGAGAAATGATACAAGATGCGTTTGCCTCCTGTCGCAAATTGATCCCACCTCGTTGGCCTTGTGGAGTTCAATTTGATTGAACTTTGCCTGCAAAATTCAAAAGACTGCAATATGCAGCTAATTGGTGAGAGAGCAGGGTGGGGTTGACTTTTTCTTCAGGATGTATTGATTGTTTATTCAAGTTCATGCTGAATTAATACAAGTGGCCGAGTAGGATGGATGCTGTGTGAGTGCATGGACACTGACGGTGGGTGATGTCAATTAAGCTGTTGATGAATGAGTGCATTATTTTCAACAAGCGACTTATGTGTGGAACTCATTATTGCTTGGCAGCACTATTTCCTGTCTTACTTGCCTTTTTATCAAAGCATGGCAGTAAGTTTTCTCCTTGCTAATTAATTAATTCCACACATTTACTCAGAGGTTAGACCCTCAAACTTGAATGTTTGGCCTCCAATTGAAACCCGAGATGCAGATGGAGTACAGATTAGATAGTAAAGTTATCAAAAGTATCAGTACTTAGAAACTTTTTCATTATCACACATGTGATGGATTAATCTGTTTCTGTTTCTATTTTCTTGATTAATCGATTAGTTGTTTGGTTCATAAAATGTTAGAAAATGGAGAAAAATGTTTCCAAAGGCCCAAGATGATGTCCACAACCCAAAGATATTCAGTTTACTGTCATAGAGGGGTAAAGAAGTGAGAAAATATTCACATTTGATTAGATGAAGTCAGAGAATTTGGACATTTATTAACAAATGACTGAAAATGATGTAACGATTAATTTAATAGTCAGTTAATAATTGATTAATTGTTAGATACTATGTAATTATAGTATCAAAAGTACCAAAGCTAGGGCTGCAACTAATGATTGTTTTCATTATCCATTAATGTCCCGGTTCTTTTTTTTGGATTAATCTTTTAGTCTATAAAATGTCCAAGATTTATGACTGAGGCGCATCATCAAATACCTTCTTTTATCCAACCAGTGGTCCAAACCCTAAAGGCTCTTCATTTACTGTCATAAATGACAAAGAAACACTGCAAATCATCACATTCAAGGAGCTGAAAGCAGTAAACGTTTGACATTTTTGCTTGGAAAATTACTGAAAGGATCAAAATAGTTGGTGACCAATTTTCTTTTGATCAACCAAGTGATTAATTGATTAATTGTTGCAGCTCTAACCAAAGCTTAAAAATGATCTAAGTGCTCGTTCAAGGCCTCAGTTCAGTTCAGTCTGCAGGAAAACCAAACGCTCACTGTCTGTAGCAGCATCTGTGTGCATGTTGTCAATTTAAAAAAAAATATTTATCCTATTTTGTGTGCCTAGGACATTTTTGCCTTTTTGCTGAGGTATCAAGTATAGTTTTTTATATAAGTATTGTATCAAAGTATAAAATTGTGGCATCATGACAACTTTATTAGATATAGTTTTTTATTCTAAGGAAAGTAAAAACAGATTATAGCATACAGCCTAAAGCTTCTCATATCAGCCCGATGACAGAGCTGCATTCTCTGAACCCATCTGCCCCCCTATTCCTGCCATGCTCCCACTTATCTCCATTGCACGCTTCTTTATTGAATTGAAAACAATATGGTATATCGAATCTGACGGATCCATAAATTACAATTGTGCAGTGAAAAGCAGAAAACAATAATATCGGGGCATGGCAGCAAGAGGAGAATCATCGCTGTAAAAGACAGGCGAGCAGGAGAGAAGAAACCGGCGTAGCAGCTGTCAACAGTGAGGCAGCTCGTAATTGGAATTGGTAGCATTATGTATGAATGAGTTTTGTTTTACTGTTGGATTAATGGCTGGGAAGTTGTTCAAAGGAATGCTGGGATTGTGTGATGTGAGGATTCCCTCGGCCTCAGGCTCACCTCCTTCACTAAAAGAGAATCTGGGTGAGAAGGGCTGCTTCTCATTAAAGCCTCCCCGTCTCACTGGCAGCACAACCGAGAGGATTATTGCATCCGTCTAACCACAGGGACACAGTTTGCTTCGAAAATTGGAGTTTTTACTCAGAAGACCATTAGCCTGTCTCTGGCAAAATGAGCAGACACATAGGTAAAAATGCTCAATCAAGTGTTAAACTTGGTAGAACTGCTTCCACCAACTTCAGTATCGCTGTGAATATAAGAAACCACCAAAATATAATGAGCCCCGATTTTAGAGGCATACATCTGCAACTCTAATTCCAACAGTCGGAGCCCATATTCAATTGAATACAGCACGAAGACAAGATATTTAATGTTCAAACTGATGATAACTTTATTGTTTTTTGTGAATATACACTCATTCTAAATTTGATGCCTGCAGCGCGTTCCAAAAAAGTTGGGACAGGAGCAGGTTTACCACTGTGATACATGAACTTTTCTTTTGACAACACTCAGTAAGCGTGAAGGAACTGAGGACACTAATTGTTGAGGTTTTGAGAGTGAAATTCTTTCCCATTTTTGCCTTATATATGACTTCAGGTGCTCAACAGTCTGGGGTGTCTGTTTTCATATGTTGTGCTTTATAATTCATCACACATTTTCAATAGAAGACAGGTCTGGACTGCAGGCAGGTCAGTCTAGTACCTGAACTCTTTTACTATGAAGCCTTGCCCTTATATGCAGAGATTTCTCTGGATTCTCTGAATCTTTTAATGATATGATGGATTGTAGATGGTGAAATCCCTAAATTCCTGCACTTTTGTGTTGAGAAACGTTCTTAAACTATTTGGCCATGCAGTTTTTCACAAAGAGGAGAACCTCACCCCATCCTTGCTTGTGAACGACAACCTTTTGAGGATTAATATCCAGTCATGATACTATCAGCTATTACCAGTTAACCTGTTTACCTGTTGACTGTTCCAAGCAGGTATTTTTTTGAGTATTCCATAACTTTCCCAGTCTTTTGTTTCCATGTCCCAACTTTTTTTGGAACATGTTGCAGGCATCAAGTTCAGAATGAGTGTATATTTACAAAAAAAAACAATAAACTTTATCAGCTTGAATGTTAAATATCTTGTCTTTG
>JAJHUR010075421.1:0-19310 GCA_027495735.1 Lutjanus campechanus | reverse complement strand
TTCACCCCCTCTCTCTCTCTCTCTCTCTCTCTCACACACACACACACACACACACACACACACACACACACACACACACACACACACACACACACACACACACACACACACATTGCCATATCACTGTAAACCCAGCAAGACTGTCTTGATCTTGTATTTGAAGTTGGAGTGTGTCTACTTTAAACAAACACTTTCCCAAATACTGAGAACATCCATGTACATTTTCTCCCTGTGTTAAATGCAGAGGTAGCTGTGAGGTGTTTAGCCTGGCTGAACACAACAGAGCAGAAGAAAATAATTCATCTAATGTGCCCTCCAGCAACTCCAAAATTATGTTGCTCACAGTTACTCTGCTGCAAAAGAAAATTGTGAATAAACAATATGTTTGCATTGTGTCATTTATACAACTAACTGGATGTACACAGTGAAACAGCTCACTAGTTGAAGCTACTTCAAGGAATGTTAATATTGTGCTGATTTTAGTGACCCCTGTGGACAAAAGTGGTTGTGTTTCCATTGTAATCACTACAAAATATAACATAAAAAATAGAATTATCACAAGAAAAATCTCCTGTATTAAAATGCGTGTCAATTTTAGAGCAATTGTAAATTTAGATAATATTTTTTAACTTTTCAGGCTACTTTTTATGTTTGCATTTGGATCATGGATTGCACAGTAAATTTTATGTGGAAGGACATAACATAATCACAGATTTTTAATTTCGTGATTGTGTGACCAGCAGGTATGTTAGCATGTTTGCATTGTAATTGAGCTTGAGCATTATTCGCAAATACATGTGTGTGTATGAGTCTTAGGTGGAAGCTTGTTGTGGGCTTCTTGCACAGAAGGTTTTTGTCTGAAGCTTTCAGGGGCCCAGCAGGACGAACATGTCTGTCACCTGATAAGGTACGTATGTGTGCATGTGTCTGACAAAATGTGTGAGTACTGACAGACAGAAATCCAATATACGTTGTATAGCATGGATAAAAAGTGTTTATGCCTGACTTGCAGGTTGACAGGGACTCCTCAGGTACTTCTTCATTAATAATTTACAGCACATTTAAAATCAGCTCAGGGCTACAGAAATGCAAGGTGAGAGATATCTTTTCACAGACACTACACTGTCTGCATACACAGACCTGGCTGGGGGGAAAAAGACAACGTTGATGTCTACATTGTTTTGCTGTCTAAAACATGTTTTGCTCAGGTGAGATGTGTTTGTTTTTGAGATATTCGGTTCACATGACAGCAAAGATGGCATGGTTCTGTGTCTTTTATTGAATCAGCTACTGTGCAAGTTTAAAGACATGCAGTAAGTGCGAGTGAGTGAAGAAAGTGTGATACTAGAAGGCTTCTGGTGTTAATTTTGATGTGTGAAAAATACAACTGTGTGAAAAGCATCCTTGGTTCTCAACACGCCACACTGGCGGGGGTCAGATGAGACCCAACAAGTTCATAAACATTTATTAGTAGCCGACTATAGAGAACATGCTAAATTTGTGTTTTATGATTCTTAAATGTAGCATTAAAAGCTAAAAGATTTTTTTTACAGTAGCATCTTAACATTTTCTAGGGCAAAATGCTGTCGTCATGAACAGGAATACACTGGAATAAATGGCTGAAACAAAGGCTTGAAAGGCAGTTCCACCCTTGGATATCTGTAACACAGCTCATTGCGTTCTGTAAGTGGTTTTGTAAGTGAGTTGAAGTGTGTAAGTGTTAACTAAGTGGCTTCCAGAATTTCCCAAAATGCCTTTCAACAACCCCTGAGAGCAGGGGCTTGTGCTTCGTTAGGTGCTACACTGGAGCTGCATTGCATTGTTCCAGTGAGAACACTGTGCTGCTTCTAACGCAGGTTTTTCTCACTATATAAATATTTAACATCTCACTGTAAAAAATCATACAGGAATTTAGTGGAATCAACTAATCTTTTCTTTGTGACTCAATGAAAAGTTTTATATATTCAAGTTAATTAAACTTAAATTTCTGATTCACTGATTTTCAGAAACATGAGTTTCTCTAACTTTAAGTCTTTTGACTTGAAATGATGAATGTATGAATGTACTGTACTGAGATCAGTCACATCATTAAATAAAGTTTCTAAAGAAACATATTATTCAACATGTTAGTAGACTTCCCAGCATGCATTGTTTGAGAGCTAAAACTCTACTGAGACCCTTTTTTATACTTTGAAGAAAACATATATGACGAAAACTTGCAGTGTGTCGAAGAGCTGTTGAGTCAACTTAATATGTGTAGCTTATGGAACATGTTTTCTCAAGTACAACTGAATTAATATAATTTATTTGACTAGATGTTCATTTATTTTGAATCATTACAGAATCAATTCAACTTTTTTTTTACAGTGTTGTACTCCATCTAGAACATAAGCACTTGCTCTTTGATTTCCAAGTAGTGACTATAACAACTGCTGTTCACCACTGACATTAAAGAAAGCAGAATATTCCTGTGCTTCAATACATACATGATACTGTACATCATGTATGGCTTGTAGGTTATTAATGTTCACCACATATGCGACAACAGCATGTGACAGTAGGTCACAATCTGTTGCTGGTGGGAAACTGCATTTCTCTCTCTACATGCATGAAGCTGTATTTGCATATGAAGATGAGTGAACTGTAAACACATTTTATTGTTCCTGCACAAACAGAAAAATACATTTTGACTGGATTTAGTTCATACACACTTAAAGATAAAGATGCTAACTATAAACATAATGGGTTCTTCGGCTTGTCTTCAGAGGAAAAGCCTTGTTGGTTCCTGGTAGAACCTTTATAAAAGGTTCTACCAGGAACCTTTTAGGTAGGGGAGTTCTACCTAGAGCCCAACACAAAGGGTTATATCTCGAACCATCTGTGAGAGGCATCCTCCATAGCCCCTATAAGCCCCTATAAGATGTTCTACAGAGAATCCTTCTATGGTGTCCTGGTTCTACCCAGAACCATGTCTAGGGGTTTTTATCCAGAACCCACCCAGGGGGGTCTACCAGGAACCTTTTAATATCCCAAGGGTTTTATCTAGGGGTTTTATCTAGACTCCTCACAGGGGGTTCTACCAAGAACCCTTTTATCTTCAACAGGTTGTATCTAGAGCACACTCAGAGAACCTTGTTGTGATACAGTACAAAGAACCCTTGATGAAACAGTCCTTGCAGAACTCCTTCCATGAAGGGTTCTCTGGATGAAAAGGGTTCTTAATGGAACACTGAGTCTTACAATGAAGTCTTGATGAACCATTTCTTCCAAGAAGAATTCATCAGAGGCCAAGTGTTCTGGGTAGAACCTCAACCCTTCCAGAACCCTTATTTCTGAGAGCGTACAGAGCCAAATTAGTTATTTCTGTAACCGATGCAAAAATCATATTCTGTTCTCCTACAAAAATTTTGACTGACCTCCAGGGGAGCTTCTCGGCTGGGCGGGCAGGTAGCGCCGGGGCAGGGCCGGGGTAGAGGGTGGCTGGAGGCTGTTGCTGCGACACGGTGCCCCTCTCTGGTGATCTGTGGATGGAGTGCCTGTGGTCACTCTATGAAGAGGTGGCTCCTCGCTTACACTCAGACCTGGAATACAAAGGATTAGATTTTCTTAATATGTTTTTTATTAATAACTTGTTAAATTAATGATAGATATGTTAGGATATGTCTTCAGAGTTCTCTGTCTAATTTGCAGTATCGCAAATTACCCTTCGCTAAGGCCCTACTGCTAACAGCAACCATCCAATCATTGATTAGCAATCGTAACTAAGGCACCACAGGCCTGTCAGGCTTTGAATTTCTCTGCACGTTGAGGCACTGAGCACAACACCCCTGGTTTTAAAATGTGATCTGTGTCTGGATAAGTGATCTAGATTGATGTATGAATTGTATTTACTCCTACATAAGATCCAAATACAATCCAAGCTAGACTGCCTTCAAATGTGGTCTGGATCACATTCTGATAATGTTTACACTTTGCATTAATATGCGTTTTTCCTTATCTGAATAACTTGTCCTGATACAGATCGCATTTTAATACTGGTGTCTGCGGTGTCCTTTTTGTAGTCTTTCAAAAACATAAAACACAAAAGCACATGTGTGGGGAATGGATTAACATTTGTCTTTATCTGCTCTAATGTATGCTGCCAACCTTAGCATATCTAGCTAATTAACAGTAGCTTACTAGCTGCAGTTACGTTATTTCCAGCCAAACTTGCGTTAGATACCACTGTGCTTCCTTTACCCACATTAATAAGTGTATTTCTGTCATCTATCGTATACATACTGTACACGTGTTGGGTTTCACCGTCCAACCAGTGACTGATTACCTGGTTACCAGTGGTTGCTGAGATTTAAGCTAGCTTTTGACTCAATTTTTTTTAGCTTTACATATTTAATACACTTTCACAGGGCTCTCATTTTAAAATGTGTAAAAAAGAAATATTAAAATGTCAGCTGGAAATGGACTTTTCAGCTGACTCAAGGAGTTCAAGTATATAGCATTAGCTTACATTAGCCAGTTATATGAATGAAATCTGCTAGAGACAGCCATCATTTTAGCCGACATAATCCACCACCATCATCAAGAAATGAGGGGCTGTTCTTGCTTACATAAAATAAAAAGTACTCCCAATTTTGATGCTAAATCTGCCACCATTATCATTTTTCATGGCATATGTGCAGAGCAAGAATGGAAAGCTTGACAGGTGTAGCAACAGTAACTAAGGAGGGCGGGACATAGTAAAAGCTCAATCGCTGTCTTCCTCCTTTTTCTCACCAAATCAAGTCATGACAAGTCAAGTTAAGTCAAGTAAAACTTTACTTGTCTAGACCAATATCCCAAGTCATAGTTTGGCTCAGGGGGCTTTACAACCTGTACAGTGTACAACAACTGCTATTCTTTCGACTCTATCGGTAAGGAAAAACCTCTAAAACCCTCTTAAAATAACCGCCTCAAATCACATATTGGTTTTTCGCCCACCTGATAGGGCAGTGTTATGTCTGAATTTGGGTTCACTGGGCTGAGAAATGGTTTGTAACCTCTGGGTCTCACCGCTGACGCTCTCAATCATCCTTTTGTTAACCCGGACACTTATCTTGCACACACACAGTCTGACACACATGTTTACACGGGGACACTTCAACGCTTCCACATGGGCACACATACACAGAAAAATACAATGCGCACTCACACAGAACCGCACTGATCATTGCTCATCCTGGCCCACAGTGCAGCTCTAATCTATCAAACAAATAGTGGATAGTTCAGACACTTGCGAGCACACACTCTCGTACACACTGCGTATATCCTGCTCATCTCCTCATCCCCGATCAATAATGACACCACAGATTGCCTACCCTTACGCACCTTCTCCATGCGACAAGCGGGGGATAAACAATCTAATGTAAAGCTGCCTGTAAGAAGCCATGAGACGGTGATTAAGCCGTGTAGCACAGCTTTCATCTCCCCGCATACTTAGAGATCAGTGCATTTTGGAAAATGGGATGGCAAAAAAACCAAACAAAAAACAGCCACTGTGAAAATTTAGATATCAAGTTTCTTTTGGTCTTCATTGTCTTATGTTAGAGCCAGGTCCCTCGGGCACTCAGGATTAAAATATTACACTGCAGGGAGCCTCATATATTCAGGAGCAGCTTTGTCATTTGTGTGGATTGTTTTGGTGACCAAAGTGTTCCACCTCCCTGTGCATATACAAACAAATAGTGCAGAAACACAAAACACACACATACACACACTGAGCTACTTATAAACACACACCTTAATTTACTCCCTCCAGCATTTGCGACATTGCACCAGTGTTGTTGTAAATAGCAAGTGGGAAGTTGTTTGACATTGACTTATTAGGTGGCTTACAAAAAGGATTTGCAAGCACCATAGAAAGGCAGATTATAGTTGATCACTTTCGTTTTCTGAGCATTTTTTATTTTATTTCACCTAGTGGCCTAGTGGCTACTATTAGTAGCCAGGCATGCAGCACTGGTGCATATATTATTGGAAATCCAATATTTTCAGCTAATTTACCTTTAGAATGCATGTATTTTTTTCCATGCAACACATATGCATTTAAACCCATATGAATCAGGGGAACATATCAGGCTTATATGGCATATAATTCATTCATTGTATTCACTTAAGCCCTCAAGTTGCCTCTATTCCTCTTCCCATTTGTTCTTTTCTGGTGTCAAAGAGTCACACTTGTTAAAGCATTTGTTTTTCTGATGTATTTCTCTGAAAAGTTTAAAGGGTCTTTAGAGACCTGAGGTATATGAGACAATTTTTTCTTCATATTATCCTCTTATTCAGAAATTTAAATTTGGGCTTCATGATGTGAGCTTTCCCAAGGACACTTAAACATATGGAGCCAGATATCAAAATGTCAACCCTGCAATCAGTGGATAATCTGCTCTATGTCCTGAGCCGCAGAAGGGTTTTGATTAAAGTAACTTTAAAAATGAAGATGTGCCTGAAAGAACTGACAATCAGAATTATATGTTTGGGCCAAGTGATCAACCACATATTTCAAAGTGAGAATTAGAGCAAGAGAAGGACGATATTTGCTCAGAGGTCATAATCTTGACAGTAAGACAGAGACATCGACTGTGATTATACTGTAGAAAAATATGTTTGGTCAGTGCCAGGTATTGTGTAACACAATACAATTCTGTATGCACAGCATAAACAGAACATACAAGGCAGGGGAGCATATAGACAGAGCAGGTACAGTAGAGGACTTGCACTGGGCCCCGTGGGACAGGGGGCGCACAAAGAACGGGCCCTCAAACAATGTGAAGGGTAGAGAACGAGGTCCTTGTGAGCAATTCTCATAGGATTTAGATTGCCACCTAAAAAAATACGCCTGTGTTCAAACAAGAATTCACATTAAGTTAAAAATGTTGCCATTTGCTATACATGCCCTTGAAAACACAATGACAATCTCTGTCATGTTTCTTTTATTTTTGGGGTAAAATAGTCAGTAAATGGTCATAAAATTATATGCTTATTCTACATAAAAATCAAATAAAGTATAAAAAAGTATACAATTCAATAATTTCTTATTTTCCTTGGTATTTTTGTCATGTATAGATCTGTAGTGATGATTGCTGTCTAATATGAATGTTGATGTTGTCTAATGTCAAGTCTCTGTTTGATCATGTGACAACTTTAAAGCGCTCTCCATGGCATTCTTGTTGACCCCTCTAGTTTCCCAATACAAAAGTCTAACCAGCTTAATTCATTTGACACTAAAATCCAATACACTGCTAGTAAAATACCAGAAACTTGTACCTGGTATGCACACAATGATTTAAAGGGACATACAAGCAGTATTTGCTTTAATTAGTCTTCAGTGTTACTTGTGAATTTAATTTAAATTGAATATGCTCACATATGATTGGTAAAACTGGAACACTACACATATAAGTAAAAATAATTACATATAACATACAAGGATACCTTTATCTATTACTTCTCCCTGCTGTGCATATGTGCTGCTCACATCACCATACTGTATACTGGTTATGCACGTTACACTCCCAAAGCTTCAGTCGTCCTCCCAGAGCTCCTCCAGGAGTTGATTAGCGAGGCTGTTTACAGCATTTCCTCCTCATTAACCAGTCAAGGGTATGGGCAGTGTGTCCAGGGCAGATATGATCTTGGACTCTCTGCTCTGCAATTACTGCTGTCAATCGCCTCTATGTGAGGACGTCCACAGGTTAGCCTTAAAGATAAAAACTGCATTTGGAAGTAACAAATAAAATGATTTTTTTTTTAAAAATCTTCAGCATTCACTTTGAATGCTTTGACTGCTGCTTCAATTTTCCGTGTTGACACAGATCAATTGGCCAGTTGATATGAACAGAGGTGTGCTCATTAGTTATAGGTCAAGTATGTATGAGCAAATTCCCAGAGTGCCGAGCAGAGACAGGAGGAGTAAATGATGACGTTGGGTAGTCTGAGAGACATGAGATCAAGGAATGCTGTGAATGATAAAAAGGAGAGTCGGTGGAAATTCAGGGGCTTAGATAAACAGGAAAAAAAGGGATGAATTTCATTAACGATAAAAGCTAACTGATATGCATCACTGATTGGCAAAGTGCCAGCTGATGATGGATAACATGAGGAGGATCGGAAGGACGAGAAGGAGGAAAGAAGCTGGCTGTATGGAATCAAGACGGAGCAAACAAAAGAGGAATAAAAGGATGGTGCTGGGATTGAGCCGGTGGCAAGCTTAGTGTATTATGATGATGGATGGAAAATACCAAAGATATTAAGAAGGGACCATGAGCGAGTAGAAGCAGCTGAGAACAAAAGACAGCATGTTTTCCAGCTCAGTGGGAGGCCATTTTATTGGAGCAGCTTGTACCTCATATAGCAAAACTAATGCCAGTAGAATAATGCTGACTCTTACATCTCAGTCCTGCACACGACGACTGAAAAGGAAACAGATATTGGAGCAAACTGTGTGCATTCTCAGATGTGTCTCTGTTAATACTTGATATTATATATTAACATGTTTATTGTTAGATTATAAGACATTTATAAACATTAATGAGGAACTTGTTAACAGTTTATAGACTGCTTAAGAACATTAATAAAAGCCTTGTGAGTTCCTTATAATTGTTTATGGTATTACAGATACATTTAAGACTTGTACATACTTTATTCTGCATTCATGGTTTTTTTAAAAACTTTTTTTTAACATTGTGGCAACTGTATCTAAAGTGTGAGCAATGCTTATTAAGGTTAATAAATACTTTATTATGCACTTATTAATAGTTAAGTATATATTTTGTGGCTGCTGGATCTTGAGTATGAAAAATGCGTATTAACACTTAACTGCTAATAAATGCATAATATAAATAAATTAAGTATGTAGAAACCATAATAAAGAAAACAAAACCTTAATAAAGGTTTAACAATGACTCATGAGGCTTTTATTAACATTCTTAAGCAATCTATAAGCTATTAGAAAGTTTCTTATAAGTGCTTAGAAAGGTCTTATAATGTAACAATAAACATGTATATTGTGCTGCTATTTGGGAGGCCCAGAACCACTTGACGCAGAACTGTGACACAGGAGCTGGAAGAGATGAACCTGTCATGGGAAGAAGAACAACGTGCTGCCAAGGACTGAATGCTATGGAAAGAACTTACTGAAGTCTTATGTCCCGTAGGAGATGAAGATGAGTAAGCAAGTAAGTTATTGTGCTATTATCAGCGCTTTTATAGTCTTATTAACACATATGAATGTTAATAAGGATGTTATAAGGGCATTATTAACTATTAACTAATTTCTTGCAGGCACCTTAATATAAAGTGTTGCAGCTTCTCAGAGTTTTCACAACTGTATATGAAAAGAAGCAGTGTATCTGCATGTCACTTGCACAGACACCAGTGTTAATTTGATTGTAAAAATGCTGCCTAAGAAGTGTTTCATTTCACTGTAGCGTAAACCTTTCTGTGCTTGTCAGCTAAACCAGCACATTCTCATTCTGCATAAGAAAGTCTCCTGCTGTCCTAGAGGATTTGATCATGCTGTAGTCTGTCCAGGTTGATTACAGCACATGCAGCGCACACCCAGGTGCACAGCTTGCAGTGCTGACATGCCAAAGAAATAGCTCTTATTCTTCAAAAACACACGGCTCCTGGGAAATACATGAATACTTTAAACTGTATTGTATCCCAGCAGCATCTGGTACGAATGGATTCACTGGAGTATTTAGGGGACAGCTGATATGCTGGGTGGTCAGTTTGATGGAGGCAAGCAACAAATGTTTTATGAGCATTTCTATATTTAATACAGTGGTGGAAGAGGTGTTCAGATCCTTTACTCAAGTATAAGTAACATTTTCACAATGTAAAAATACTCTATTACCAAGTCCTGTACTCAAAAATAGCACTACAAAAGTATTATCAGAAAAATGTATTTTAAGTATTAAAAGTAAAAATGTGCATTATACAGATTGGCCTCTTTAAGAGTGGAAATATTATATATCATTTTTGATTATTATCATTGTAACATTGTAACATGTAAGGCATTTTAACATAGCTGGTTAAGAAGGAGCCAATAGTACTTTATACATGTGGTTTAAATGACAGAAATTCTGTAAAATAGTAATGTACAAAGTAACAACCAAATAATTATAGCTATAAGAAATGTGATGGGATTAAAAAAAAGTGAGTAGAAGTAGCCTGAAAATAAAAAGTAGAAAGCACAAATTCCCCAAAAATGTGCTTAAATACAGTGCTTGAGTAAATGTACTGATGGACTGGATTTGTGTGTTTGTACTACAGATTCTATGGTAGCCTGCACAAGCAAAAAACAATACAAAAACTAAACTAAACTAAACAAACAGAAAAAGCATCATCCTAAATTGTGAAAAAGAACAAATTTTTCCTTGCCTTTAATTGCATAATGTGTTTCAAGACATTCCTCTTAAGGTCATTTAAATAAGCAATATATTTTTTTCCATATAAATTTACACAAAGTGTATATCTCCAAATGTTTGAAGAAAGATAGTGCTTAGACACTCATTTTATAATCTTAGTTGATTTTGAAGTCCGTGGATTGTGCATGTTTGATTAGACTGGACACATTCTCACAGACAGATGTCAGCACTGTTCAATGCAGACGACGTTGCGTGTAATCAAGCTTGAAGATTGTATTCATCAGAGCCTCTGATTGGTCCTCTTGTTTATTAATTGTAGCTTCCTGTCAGCCGTTGAAGCTGGTTTAAAATGTCACTCTTCATCCATCAGTCATAAAGTACACAGCACTATATTTCCTATCAGCATATGCACACATCATATTGTCTGCATTATGTTTCATGTTGTCCTAAGACAAAACACTCACACATTTTGCAAACAGTTTCAGCTACATGCAAAATAATGTCAATGAGAACAACAAAATGTTTGTGACAATGAAAATAGATTCATGGTTTTGTAGTCCAAGGTTTTTAAACATTTTAAAATAAGTAATATCTTCACTCAAAACACTTCATAACAACCGCCAATCTGTGTATGACTGTTTGTTTCAAACAGTTAATTCCTCCCAGCAACAAAAGGGTCGGCAAATGCAAAGTACATAACTGTGCATCTGCAGTGATGTGTGTGGAAGTCAAGGTTAAAGCTGCATACATAAAGCACAAAGTAATGGCCCTGCAGAGACCAGACCTATGCTGTGGACTGAGAGATAGATTAGATGATAACAGTGGAGGTGACAGCAGCATCCACAGGCCTCCTGTCCTCTGTCAGGACCCAGATGTCGGGAGATTAAAGGTTCAGTCCGAGCAGAAGGACATGCAGTGAAGTATTTCTCCTCTTATAGTCAACAAGAGAGACATTCCTCTGTGTTAGACCAGCATTTACAAACACAGGTCAAAAGGCATTGTAAGTCATTCAAGTAAATCACAGACTTTTCGCTGTAGGTGTTATTTTAGGACTCACAGTATAGTCATGCCTGAAGCTAAAGGTCCCCTCTCACTTAAGATCCAATAGCTCAGAATCTGCTGGGCACAATAGTACAGTATCACTAACAATTAAAGGCTTATAAGACAAGGACAAAAGTTATGAGAGGATTAACCCAGATCAAGGAAAGAATGAGGAATGTACAATTAGTTGAAGTTCTGGGACTGAAAGAGAGGACAGCAGAGGGACTCATGGGTGACGGTGACCATCTTTTAACCAGACGGCCTGGGGTCAAACTCCATTGACTCCATTGACAGCTCGAATCATTCACTACTACTGAAGTGTCCTTGAACAAGGCACTGAGAGCCAGTTTCATACAGTCGGCTGCATGGAAGCTCAGCTGCTGCATGTGCTTTTCAATCAGTTTGTTTTGTGCCGCTTCAGATTTTTCTGCTGCCACAGAGATTTCTATAGAATTAAATTTTCTTTTCCATCACAGTCTTTCTTCCTGGGCACATCAGCACCTGCCTTTTACAAACAGAGCTTTTCACATAAACGCTACCCGAACAAACTGTGTGACTCCCGGTCACGGTTACTCCCGTAGTAAATTCAGCAGAGTGCACAATCACCAAGGATTTTGGCACAACAGTAGGAAACACTAGAAAACCTAGCCAATGGATGTGTAGAAAGAGAATAAATAAAATATTCATTTACAGAATCTTCAAAAGCTTGCATTTGGTGCATCAAAGCCACAGGCTGACTTGCATTTCCAGCTGTGTATTTCCTATCCACACAAGGGTAGTGCAACACTATGTTTCTGTTACACTCTCCAAGTTGCAGTTTACATTCATATCGTCCAGACTAATATGGGATGTAACTTCATAAAGGTTTTAAATGTATACTGCAAAATGGAAGTTATCACTGTATTGACATGTATGATTCCAGTGAATGTGCTGCAGAGAGAAACATGCTTCACTGACTTTGATCTTTTGGATATAAAAAGTAATCACCTTGTCATTTAAACCAATTCGATATTTGTGTGAAATTATTAGTGTATTAATTCTTGAGTTATGGCCAAAAATATGTGTTATGAAGTCACAGCGACCTTGACCTTTGACCTTCAAATTCTAATCAGTTTATCCTTCAATCCAAGTGTACCAAATTTGCAGAAATTCCATCCAGGTGTTCCGGAGACATTGTGTACAGAAGAATGGGATGGACATGAGGTCACAGTGACATTGACCTTTGTCCTTTGATCACCAAAACCCAATCAGTTAATTCTTGAGTCAAAGTTGATGTTTTTGCCAAATTTTAAGAAATTCTGTCATGGCTTACTTAAAACACTTATTCCCTGAAGGTGGTCCAAGAGTTAAAGTTGCACCTTTTACTGCCTTTGCATTCAGGCGGCAATAATGTCACTGCGCTTTCTTACATGCAATAATCTGATGGAAAATTATTTGATATGTGTATATTTTTTTAAGTTTGTGAGTTGCAATACAGTTCCATTAGTTGCATGAAAGCTAAAAATGGGTGAAAGACAAAAACAGAAAAGAGCACAAAATAAATAAACCAGGGCAAGGCTTTATAACAAAAAAGAAAAAAAGAAAAAGAAAAAAAGACTGATATGAAATAGCAGGGTAAAAACAGCTGTTACCAATGATACTAATTAAGGTCTTGTTCTATTTAGTGTAGAGCCTTTCCACTGGGTCAACATGCACAATAACAGCCCTCCAACTCTGTTTGACCTAAATGGAACAGAACCTTAATTAGTATCATTGGTAACACCTGTGTTTACTATTTCATGTCAAAATGGCTGCTGTGAAAATGTCTATACCTCAGCATTTGGCTGACTGTTTGCTAATTCTCAAATAGATGGATACATAATGCAACAAATGCAAGATAAGGCACCAAATATATTCTCTTTGTAGTATCATGTCTTGACAAAACAGTTCAGTTAAGTCCCCGTCTTGCATCCTACTATTCAAAAATCCTGTGTGCAGCCTTATTGAGATATTAGATATCTCGCTCAATTCTACCATGAAAAGAATATTTGCTGAGGTTATTGGCTGGTTTCGATGGAGACAGCAGAGCAATAAACTGAACCAAAGTGGAGCATAAATGAAAACTGTGAGAGATAATATGAAAGCTAAATGTCCGCAGGATGAAAACATTATTTTTTGGCACTTTGGCTGGAGAAACACCAAAAGCCTCCATGTGCTGCGGAACAAAAAGTAATTTATATGCAATGTAGACAGGGCCGAGGGTTGCTCAGTAGGAGGGAGGATGATGAAGATGCTGTCAGGTAAATTATTCGATTAAATGAGATGACCGAGGCTCTCTTTTCAGCATAAAACACATTCATAGATTAGTTTTAACCCTTTAACCCTTCACTACAACAACTATAAGTGCACATATCTTATATCTCTGGGTAGATTGAAGAGCAGGTTTCCACCTTTATCTGATTTTGACGCTCCTGTTTTCACGTTCCCGACATCTTTGTCAGTCTGGAGCATCAGTTAATCTCATAACCAGTGATTAACATGGCGCTGGATAAAATACGCTGGGAGTTTATCAGTTAATGAACAGGCCCATTGAGCCCATCCCCACGCTGTTGCTTCAGTAAGCCTCTGCCATGTTAGTTTTTCTCTCCTCAGCCGCAGAATGGCAGCCATATCTAATTGGCCCATCTAATTTGCTGCTCTACTAGTGTGTGTTTGTGAATATCTGTGTGCGCACATGCACCATAGAAACCATCTGTTCACAGTGAGCTCGCATGAGTCACACACCAGATCTGAGCCATGGCATCTGGGGTATGGCATCCACTCTCCTCCCTGCGCCAATCCCTCCATACTTCTCTCTTTCCGCTCTTTTTTTTTCTCCTTTCACATTCTCCCTTCCTCCCTCTCGCCTCTGCTCATTTTGACTCATTGAATTTTGCTTTTATCACCACATCTCTCTTCAGCTCCTGGTATCCGATCAGCTGTCGGCTCAATTTTCCCCTTTCGATTTGCACCATTATTTCATTAAAGAGAAGACGGATAGAGGTGAGAGTACTCTAATAACAAGGTTTGTTTTGGCGATTGAGTTTCCATCATGGAGTCAGCGTGGCTCAAAGGCACAGGCTTCATCTGCTGGATTCTCCCATCAGCAATGTAATGGAGTCTGTCACTCACAGTGGAATTAACAGTGTATACCCTTGCTTTCTTGCATGCACAAATGCTCACGTGCACACATCCCTGAAACTCCTTAGGGGGATGTCAGTGACTGGGCTGAAGGGAGGATTGGGTTAATGGCTAATCAATGTCATATGGAGTAACCTATAGCCCCCCAGATGCTGGACAAACACTTGGATGAATACCTGTATGCAAACAGGTGATAAGAATCAATCAAGACTGGACCAGTTTAGCTCAGTGTCTCCTTGGTTACCTCAGAATGAGGGTGTGTAAGTAATTGTGTTTCCAGTTTAGAGCTTCTGTGTGATTTCTTTCACCCCAACTAATTTACAGTATATGTGGCAAAACTATAGTAAAATGCTCCAAGACATATTCTTACATACTTCTACATCAGTTTTATTTAACCAGATTCACAATTTTTGAAAAACCTTGAAAAACGTATTTTATTGACTGCTCTGTTTTATACTGACTACTGACTCCTGACTCCTGTTAAAAGGCCAGCAGGGGCTGCAAATAATCAACAACAACTGCTCAGCTAAAACCAAGGTTCACCTAGTCTGTTGCAGGCCACATTTTGGCCTTTGTCACAGCTGACATTGGTATCATCTTAAACTAGAGCATCTACAGATTGATTCCATAAATGATTTGTTATGATTCACTAAATACGAGATGAATAAATCCCTGTTTTGTTACCTTTGCCGCCATCTTCGCTATGCATTTGTGCATGCAACATATTGGTGCATTTAGTTGGTTATAAACCTGGTTATAACCCTGACACCTGATTACATGTTATAATTAAATTTAGGTCCTGGGTGTCAACTGAACAGCTCTGTTTATTGTTTATTATTAGGTTTATACAGTTAGGTTAACCCAAGATGTTCGGTTACAGTATCATTACACTACTCCATGCATCTCAAATAACACTGGGACCATACCATATAAAACACTTTACTCAAAACTTTGCAAATCTCCACTGGTTGCATCTGGCAATAGTGGTGGTATTGCAGTAGGTGCTTCATCATCTGTTGCCTGGTGGAGATCTGCACTTTACTGAGTGACCTCTTCTTGTTTAGATATAAACTTAAATATCTACCCTCATGCTAATACAGTGTGCCTGAATGGGATTTTGTTTGTTGTGTTCATAAAATTGAAAATCAATAGAAGAAAATGGACTTGTTTCTACCAGAGAAATAGTCCCTACAAAAACTATTGTGTGTTCAGAGGATTATCCTGAATAACCAGGATATTACAGTTGTTAACTGGCTTCTTAACGCCTCATAAAGCACATTTCATGAGCGGGTCTATACTGTGCGGCTGGATGAGAGCGGCACGGAGCAGTGGCTTTCACCCTGCAGACCATTACGTACAAATATTGCCCCAAAAATTGTCCAAGAAAACCAACCAGCAATGGATTCAGCCCATCATCAATGGCTGATATATTCATCCAATGCCCAACCCTACAGGATATTGTTTCTGGAAAGAGATTATATTGAATGTTTCAAATGTAGCTTAATTTTTCAGAGTTGTGAGCACCACAAACAAAATTCCACTTAACACCATGTTGTTGAAGTGTAGGCAGACATGTCAGAGATTGAGTTCTCAGAAACTGGAAAAACAAAACCATGACAAAGTGCATGGCTTGCAAGGAATGAGTGATAAGACATTTTGTATGCGCAATTTGAATGACCCAACCCTCCAACACCGTGACTATGAACTAATGCTTGTGCAACAGCCATTTGCCTCTCCCTCTCCACTCTGTCCCCCACAGACACACAACTGCACATACACACACATTCACACATCTGCACATCACCCATAGATCAGAGTTGGTTGACGAGCTATGACAGCGGGGAATTACAACTCGGGGGATACTTCCTCTAACCTTCTTTCCTCCCATTCGTTCTATTCCTTAATGATTTCTCCTATCCGTATCATCCAGAGCCCCAATGGAGTCCGCTTTGCTAGCTGATCAATGGGGAAAACGAGCAACTGAGCGTGGCCTTTCTTCTCTCAGTTAGAGAAGGAGGTACTGGATTGCTGCAGCTCCCCCAACATCCTTGATAGAAGGATGTGTAAGAACTCATCTGTCAATCTGTCTCTTCTTTGATCTGAGGAGGAACGCAGTGTGAGGGGGCAAAGATCCCCAGGTGGTAGAGGAAAATCAGGTGTCGCAAACAATCATCACATGCACACCCGTACACTCACCTATGTGCACGCATGCACAAATAAACAGAGGCTAAACAGAGACAGGCGTTTGGTAATTACAGACTGAAGATTGTTTATCAACTCTCACGACTGCCACTTAACTTTTCTGTCCCCATCGGTATTTCACCATCTTGCTGCAAATCACAACATCAGGCTACAAATGGGTTTGTGCAGTCACTCAGAAAAACACTCATATTTCACTTCTGCCTCAGGCTACATAATTTCAAGATGCAATTATTTTGGATAAATTAACAATATCTAAATTTCAAAACCGGCTAAGGCTTAAAGGGATACTTCTGATTATCTTAAGTGGGCTTGTATGAGGTATACAGCATACTGATAGTCAGTGTATTACAGTAGATGGCGGTTGACAAGCCCCCAGCTTGGTGAAGCAGAGAGGCGTACCAGCATGGAAGTCAAAGTCCGTGTAAAGCAATCATAAATATGCATTCCATCAGGCTGTTGGAATTGAAGTGAGCAATAACTGCTGGGCTGATCTGGACTAAGAGAGTCGCTGAAGGTACATTTGCGACTGGCTATTGTTGAGGGTGGGGGCTGGGGAGTCGGTTCACTAGGCTTATATAGTTCTGGGGGACCAAGACCCTCTTGTGTCGCTAAGCCATAGTTCAGGTCCACTCAAAAAATCCTGGACACAGAAATTGTGAGCAACAGTTTAATAGTCTAACACAATTCAGTAATACATAGTTCTCAGTGTTTTCATGTATTTTCAGCAACTATTTTCTGACATGTATAATGTGTTTAGAAGGAAAACTGAATTCTGCTCACACAGACTTTAAGCAATGTACTGCTGTGGACGGCAGCAAAATGTATTTTTGCCACTTAAAAAATGGCCCAATATTTTTAGAATATTTTCATCACTTTGCCTTGACATCAGACAGCCTTTTCCGACGGGAAGCTTCCGTTTTATAAGCCAAATATCACTTTCACCAAAGCAAAAACGCTCCATTGGCAAAAACAATCATTTTACCTCATAGAACACGAGAATAGCTGGTCTACCGCTTGGAGAGAGCAATATTTGGCTAATATAATGGCAGTTCCCTGTTTGAAAAGGCAGTCTGAGGTCAAGGTAAAGTTTTGCACATATTCTAAATATACTGTGCACTTAAACCGATATGGATTTTTTAAGGTGGAGCTTTTTTAGGTGGCTAAAGTACAATTTGCTGTTGATCCTGTCCACAGTAATATGCTTAGCTTTCTACACAGGGACTCCTGCTTCTTTGCCGACCGCCATCTACTGTAGGCAACACACTGACTATCCATAAGTACCTCATACAATCCCGTTTCAAATCATCCAACTCATCCCTTTAAGTCTGAATGAATGACCTATTGTTTAGCATTTATAAATTTCCCATTGGAAAAATAGCTGTAACATTTAATATCATGCAGTATCCTAACTAAACTATCCTAAAGTATCTCTAACTAATTTTTGGGATCTGGCCTCTTATGTACAGCAGTGTGTCCTGGTCCTCAGGGTCAACTGCCCTGCATGTTTTAGATGTTTCCCTGCTTCAACACACCTGATTCAGATGATCAGCTCATCATCAAGCCTCTACAGAAGACTGATAACGATCTGTTCATTTCAATCAGGTGTGTTGGAGCAGGGAAACACCTAAAACATGCAGGGCAGTGGGCACTGAGGACCAGGATTGGGAAATGCTGCTCTACAGTGTATAGAATTTGTATAGTATGACGACTGAATCCAAGTCCAGAAAAGACAAGAACATAAAAACTTTAAAAAAGCTTAAAAAATCTTTAAAGGTTCCCCCAATTTCCCAGAGAAAGGTCAGACAAAAGACATGAGGCCCTCTGGTTAAAGCTCAAAGAGTGCTCGCACACTGGTAGAGAGAGAGCGAGAGAGCGGCATACATTCAAACTCACTTTAGTCTGTAAGGTTCAAATGGAGCAGAGGGTTCAAACGTCTCACAGCTAAAGGTCACAAGCAACACACAGAGTCAAAAGTGGAAGTAAATGTTGCTGCTCTCTCTCCCCTCCTGCTTCTCTCATGTCTCACACACATATGTACACACACACACACACACACACACACACACACACAGAAATGAACATCAAAGGCCCTTAATCTTTTGCCTCTCATGTCTGTCACCCCTGATTCCATTTTGGTCTCACCGTGCTCTGAGCAGCAGCAGGAAGAGGAACATTCTGCTGGAGGCACTACTTTTAAAACTTCTCGTCTTTTGTGTTGTGCTGGCAGGTGTTCCTGTGCTTTGTGAGTGTGTCTGTATCTGTGTGTGTGTGTGTGTGTGTTTACAGGTGCAACATAAAGTGGTCAAAATGCTGTAGAGGTTTGAACTACAGGTGATAAATTACTAGACTAAATCTGCACACTAATATAGTCAGTTCATATTTTTCCTCTTATCTGTAGTGTTATTTATTCATCAAAGTTGCTTTGGAGTAAGTTGCCAAGTTTTGGAGATATCAGTTGTAGCCACCAGTGGTGCTAACATTACAGCTCAGCTGAGGAGGATG
>JAJHUR010075419.1:10504-25429 GCA_027495735.1 Lutjanus campechanus | reverse complement strand
CAGCTGCTACCCTGTTTCTCCTAAAACTCCAGGATTGTTTTGTGAACTGAAGACCTTCACCCATCATCACATCGGCATAGTGGTGAGTACATACTGATGGCTTATTCTCACAAAGTGGAATATCACTTTAAAGTCAGTCACAGTGCACCTGAGAGTTCTCTCTTTAACAGTAATTGAAACATTCCCTCAATATTTATTCATAATTACAGGCTCCACAATAAATGAAGAATGTTTGACATTAATCTACAGTGCCAAGTGTAATTGAAAATAGCCATAATTTTGATAATAGATAGGAAAGCACGGTAAGCTCAGTTTCTTCGGTCGTCAAATAACAAAATAATTGAGAGTTGTGTCAGTCCACCCATCCGCCCACTGTATTAAAGAGTCTGAAGAGCAATAGTGATGTTCTGGACCACAATGTACTATCCCATCTTTTTAGAGCACTGGTTTTAGTTGAGTGTTATCTTGTCTCACTCTCCCAGACTGAAGGAAGATGCCAAGCAGGAGTCAGAGAAAGCCAAGAGCCTCAGCCTCGACCTTCAGAGGAAAGAAGACGACACTTCAGACCTCAGAGAGAAACTCGCCGACTACAAGAAGCAGATCCAGCAGATCCAGAAAGAGGTACACACATAATATTTTTAAAAACATAAACACAATCAGAAGTGAAAGCAGGTTTTTTCACTTCTGTCAATAAGCAGTTGAATTTGATGTTGTTATTGTCACTCTGCAGCAAAGACAGGTATCTTCTGGTGTTTCCTGCAGCATGGTTTCTGATGTGGTGTCTAGACTAAATTAGTTAAAGATAAAAGTCTTGGCCTTTCAACCAAAATAAGCTTCCATTTTCCAGAAGTAGCACTTTCAAAATGTGTAGACAGTAGAGTTGGATGGGTGAGTGGATAGACGGATAGACGGATGGACAGACAGACAGACAGCTTTATTAATCCCTGGAGAGAAATTAAATTGTAGCAGCAAAAGTACATGCAATAAATACAAAGACAACATACACAAAATATAAGCAACAAGTACACAAGATGCACAAGGTATGCAATGTAAAGAAATGAATGCATGAATGCATGAATGAATAAATAAGGTGCAGGTAGGCACTAAAGATAAATGGACCTTGGACACAGTTCGAAGGAGTCTGGTGTGCAAGAGTAGATTGATACTAACAACTATGATAATAATAATAATAATATAGTTATGTGTAATAAATATTAATAATAATAATAATAACAATATATATAATATAACCACTCATGCAGTGATCTGTAGTTGTGTTGATGCTGTCAAATGACTTTCTGAGCATTGAACTGTCTTAAAACTGAAGTAATTGATTTGGGTGAAGTTGTGTCAGAAATTCTGAATTTATCTTGAATGGCTACAGCTGAAAAGTATAATCCAAGCCAGAATCGCAGTTCAGTCATGGATTCGGACCCCACCAGCCATACCAGACAATAACTGATTGTAACTCTGACCTTGGAAAACCTCAGTGTAGACAGGGTCTAAATGTTGTTAAATGTAGCAGTATTATCACTGAGTGGGATTTAATCTTGTGCAAAATAAACAATTACACATATGCAACTGAATCAAACTGTGGGCATACTGTTTACTAGAGGTGTGCAGAGGAGTCATTGTTTGAATCTCTTCAACCAACAAAATAATCTGTCTCTGTATTTGGATAGAAGGCCAGAAGTGGGCGTGGTTTATACCAGAAGAAAGCACTCGAAATTGAGCAAATGTTTGTTTTCTTTTTTTTTTCAACTTTATCTTTATTGGGTTTAAAACATAACAGCCAACAAATATAGTCACATAAATGTAGGATAATGCCTGCATGCTTCCCTTTCCTTCAACAAATATATTTTTTTTCATTAAGTAGTGATAGAGAGATGCATATGATATTTGATAACAATGGCCATTTTAATACATTTACAAATAAATTTCCTGCTTCAGAGGAGGAAGATTCTCTGGTGTGCAACGTTGTAAGAGCAGGGACACAGTGTACACAGTGGACATTGTGACTTAATTAAAGCCATACTGTGTTGCAGTGACTAGATTGGACTTGTCTTCTGTTTCTTAAGATATATTCTTAAAAATTGTTATCAGGGTTCAGTTTTTCTCATGCCCTGTTGGACAAGCTGGTCATAAATCTATTTGCCCAAAGTCAAATTTTACTTGGCTCCCATATACATTGTTTCGTTTGTCAGTGGTTATCAAATAACAAACACCGTTGATGCTCCAGAGGAGTGGTGGTCGGCAGCTCTCTTAACTGCCATGGAAGCGAGATGCTGTCAGCTGTTATGACTCTCAAGCGATGTTTTTCAGATACTTAAAAATGAGTCTGTTTTTTATCTTCCTTGCCCTCACAGTTGAAGGGTCGCCTGCATCCTCTAACGATCGGTACTGCGTATGTTCAGCTCTCAACAGAAATAAGATGGAAACAAGATGGGTCACTCCTTAGCTACTTCCATCATCTGCTCCAGAAAAAAAGATGTTTAATTCTTTTTTTACCACTTGCCTACTCAGGCAAGTGGATCACTAGATTTCCTAGCCTGCAGTGGTATTTTGCTATCTTGCTCTTGAGCATTGTTTCATACCTCCTTAAAAATATAAGGCCCAGAAAAAAGTTTTCACTGTTTAGTTGAAACTATAGTTTCTGTGCAAGTTGAAGGAAGATAAATTAATGGAAACAACAAATTGCCAAATCACTGGATATTAATTGAATGCTGATATGAACAGCAGACGTCTTGAATAACTTTTACCTGTAATCTTTTAAGTTTGGTTCATGACTTTTCTCTCCTGAAGATCTCGACCATGAGAGAGGAAGAGAAGCTTTTGAGGCAGAAGCTGTCTGACATGGAGAAAGCAAAGAAGCAGCTTCAGTCTGACCTCGCCAACAGAGACAGAACCATCCAGCAGCTCAAAGTGGTGAGATAATCTGTCTTTGACTCCTCCATTTACCAAACCAAATCTCTGAGGGCTTTAGCTGAGTTTGCCCTGGAAGAGTATCTCTCTCTTGTGTGTCTGTAAGCAATCCAGTGGCTTTCCTTTTGACTGCCTCCATACTCCTGTATAGATGTGCCATCTTCATGTCTCCTCCCCCCTCTCCTTTCCTCTAGGAACAACCATCTGACACCAAGTCAAACCAGACACTCCAGCTCTATCAGAAGGCCTGTACAGGTAAATGATATTTGTGTCTGCTTCATTAACAGTTTTTGGATTGAGATCTGCCTTTGAAATCAGCGGAGCTGCAACTAGTCATTATTTTGACTAGTGATCTTTTGGTCGAGAAAAAAAAAGTGTAAAATCACTCCTTCTTCCCTTAATCTTCCAGTTGCTTGTTGTGTCTGACCAACACATAGAAAACATATATTAGTTAATCTACAATCCTGTCACACAGAAAAGCAGGGCCCTCATATTTGAGAACTTTATTTATCCACTAAAAACGTTGTGTCCAAGGACCAGTGTATAAGATTTACAGGGATCTATTGGCAGAATGTAGCAGAGATCGAATAAAATATTCATAAGTATTTTTTTATTAGTGTATAACCGCGATTAAATATTTTAATCGATTGACAGCACTACTTAGAATGAAACCTTTATATCTGCATAGGGCACAGGTTCTCTTCCACTGAGTCTGTGGGTGATGAGATAAAATTTTCCAACTGTCAGCCCAGCAGCCAGTGATTGCTGATAGATTATATGAAGGAGTAAAGAAAAGAGAAAATAGGTAGCGATTAATCACTGCTACTCTATTTCATGGTACATTTATTGCTGTTTGGAGTGTGCTAGGGTGGTACTCTGCATGTAACCCTGTACTGTTTCAGCTGGGTGTGTTTTTGTTGATTTATAGACCTTGAAGCCAAAGAGCGTGTGATGGAGGACATGCGTCTGGCTCTGATGGAGCAGGAGGAGACGCAGGACCAGATGGAGCAGGTTTTGGAGGAGAAAGTTAACCTCATCCAGGAGCTCTCCAGCGGTAAGACAAAGGACCTGCAGAATCAACAACAAAACATGAAAAGCAAACACAGACATTGTGAAACGATTGTGGATTTCATTGTTTCGAGTTAGAAAGGGGTTTTGCCCACGGACAGCTTAGTTTAATCCTCTTATCCTTGCAAACTGCAGAGAAACAAGAATGTTCATAAAAGACAGTAAATGAATCTGACTGGACACCGAAGCCGAGGAAAAACTGTAGTTTCTCACAGCCACAAGACGTTTTTATTGGGTAGCAGAGTCAAGTTAGTAAGTCAGTGTTTGGTTGCTGTGAGGACAGAAACACAAAAGATGCAGAGTGTGAAGAATGGTACAGCACAAGAAGATTCGTACGCGAAAGAAGCTCGAATGAAATACCAAAAGATCACTTCTTTATTGTGATTATTTTCTAAAGCAGTAAGAAAATACATTGGGGAAATAAACAGCACAGATGACACCAGGCCAACTGCCATAGCTTCAAGTATTAATGGTTTCTTCACCACACAGGTTTATTATCTCTCATTTGGAGGCTGGGCTATTTAGGGAATTTATTTTTACAGCACCAATCAATTACTTGAATTGTTCATCTATAAAAACTAAAGTATAACCTGCAGTATAGACATTATACAATAATAATGATAATAATAACTTGTATCGCAGCTTTAAAAACAGAGTTTATAAAGTGCTTTGACAAACAAAGCAAGGGCAGGATAACTTTATCAACAGAAAGCAGAGAGGCCAAACAAAAACAGGACAAAATTAAGCTAAAATTGAGGTCAAAGTATAACACAGAGCAGAGGAAATAAGATGGAATGATTAAAGAAATACACACAATAAAAAACTTTTTTTTTTCTAAATAGGAAAAAAGAATAGAGGGATAAAAAGACATTGCATAAGAGCAATATGAATAAAAAGAACTAAAAATAATAAAAGATTAAAAAGACGACATTGCATGAAAGCAGGTCTGTAAAAATTGGTTGTAAGAAGTGAGTTAAAAGATGTGATTGATTCTGGGAGCCGTATCTCCTCAGGCAGCAGGTCGTTCCAAAGCTGAGGGTTTATAGCATAAATGGACATGTAGTTACTTGAGCAAAGACAATAAATCCATCTTTGATCTATATTTAAAACACTGTCCTCGAGAATTAGATTAGAGAAGAGACACTTATACTTATAGGTTATATAAAGTTATTCTAAATGTTCTCATTTCATCTTGAATAAGTATTCATTTTCTGGTTTTAACCATTTCAGAGGTGGAGACATTGAAAGGGATGCTGCTGCAGCAGGGCCGTGGAAAGGACACGCAACGTCAAGCCGACAGCCCATCAGATGACCTCAAAGTGGCCAAACAGGAAGCTGCACAGGTTCAGGAAAGCTTGAGGGTAATGAATGGATGCTCTTTTCAAATGTCGTATTGGATAGTAGGACGAGAAATGTGAGTTCTCAATTCGTTTTGTAATTTCAGAGAAGGAAACTTTGTGAAGAACAAAGAGAAAGAGTTTAGACAGTGTTTGTACATCCCTCCTTTTCACTTCTGCCTTGCTGCAGATCCTCCACCAAACAAGGAATTACAGTATGCAGACAACTCGCCCTGATCACATAGATGTTCTCTGGTTCTTTAACGAGAACGTGGAAAACTGACTTTCGTTGTCAGATCACAGCAGTTTATCTTATGTTTCTATGCAGGCAGTTCTAAATACCACTCTTTTTTTATAACAGTATATTGATTGACTTTTAATTTGCAAAACACATTAAATTATGCAGTGAATAATAGTCATAGAAACATGGCAAACATTTTTAACCTTGTCTTCCCCCCATCACCCCATCCCCATCAACTGATGTGACCTCAGTGATATCTTCATTGGTGTTTTTGCTTGGGTTTAACATTTTGCTGTCTCCTTCGTCGCGGTGGGCAGCCGTGGTGTTGCTCATTTCTTCACCCTTTGAGTGTTCTCATTTTGTGTTTTCCTTTTTGCCCCCTTTGTTGTGACATTTTGAATCCCAGTACTCAAGTACGCAAAATACACCTTTTCATGTTTTTTCAACAAAAAATATAGCAAAGTCAGCAGTGTCTCTAAAGAGCATAATACACCTCCTTTAACAAAGTGATCTAAGTTTCATGAGCCTGGTCTGTTGGACTTGGAATGTCTGATGTCACTTTTCTGTACCAGTGAGGCTGCTCTGTCAGTCATCATATTAAACCTGACCTATATTAAATAAAAGGTTGTGTTACGATTGGCCTGAATAGATCCAGGAGGAGTAATACATAAACTAATATTTTTTTAATAAGAATAACCCTTTTGTGTACAGCTGTGTACAGAGAAACACCAGGCCGAACGCAAAAAGTGGCTGGATGAGAAGCTGTCCCTGATTGGCCAAGCTAAAGAGGCGGAGGACAAGAGGAACCATGAAATGAGGAAGTTTGTGGAAGACCGAGAACGCTACAATCGCCAACAGAGCCAACTGGTAAGAAGAGGATGATATGCAAACATGCTGAACAGCAACTGAAACATGATGTCCAAAATGGCCCCTGTAGACAGGATAAGCCTTTTTGATATGGGTAACATGATGTTTTTTGCCCCATTTGTGGTAATGATCTTATGGTCTTTTTAATTTACCCAACAGATTTGTTTTGTGGTATTTTAGTGATCATTACAGCCTCAGTTGTGCAGTAGGGCTCTAATAGTCTTCTTTTACAGTTTCTTTTTCTCTCTCTTTTTCTCACACACTCATTCAACCAAATATTCTGCATGTACACGTTCCTCTTTTGTCAGGAGTCCATGTCGTCCCAGCTGGCTGAGAAGGAGCAGACCATGGAGAAGTGGAGGATGGAGAGAGACACTCTGGTGGCAGCGCTGGAGGTGCAGCTACAGAAGCTTCTCTCCAGCCAAGCAGAGAAAGACAAACTCATCCAGCAGCTCCGGCAGAATAACCCGCAGCCGCCACAAGAGGTCAGTATGACATAAAGGTGATAACGCACGCAGTACAGGGACCACACACACTGAAGATGGAACCTGTCAGAACTGGCTGCTTTTCACATCAAAGAGACTAACACAAGATGTTTCAAATGTTAGATGTGTTTGAATTAAAGAGGAGGTGGAGACTGGGTGGAAGAGGAAGGTTACAGAAGGTGCTTCTCAACACAAGGGACTATTTCAGAAAATGACTATTGATATTTGCAGTATTAGTGTCTCTAACCCCTCAGTCAGATAACATCCCTCTTGCATATAAAGTCTAGTAACACTAGAAGTAGCAACAAATTTATTTACATATTTATCAATGTGCATGTCATCACATGTAGTAAACTGTAATGACTGCAGATATTCACTGCAGTACTTTTCTGTAGGATAATAACCATCAGCGATCAAATGCAAATTTAAGATTAATCTAAAATTACTCGCAGCGAGAAACAATTAAATGTATTTTATAAGATTTCTAAGTCATTTTAACATTAATAAAAGCACATTGCCACCTACAATCATCACAAAAAATGATAATAGCTTAATGAAAAAGGCTCGGAAAAAAGTTGGAAACATTGCTTTGTGTGATAAATACGGGTACTTTGTTTCAACATTTTAGAGCTTTTACACAAAAATGTAGTGAGTGCTAGGTGCTGAGACAAAAAGTGTTACAACTGTCCCTGGTCTCCCCTACTTCATTATCAATTGAGTCTAATTAATTAATTATTTGTATTTTATTGTCAGGAAATTGGAAATCAAGACCACTTGTGAAGTTTTATTGACAGAGATGATGATAGTTGCTAAGCAACAAAGATACATTTTCAATTGCAAAAAGTAACAATATAACAGTGGCAAGTTTTGTGTGGTCAGTATGTGGATGAAATGAGTAAAAATGATCACATTGTCTTTGCCTGTTGTGTACTTTTAATTTGTGTAACACATTTTAAATAAAAAAAAAAAACAGACAGAGAAGTCAGGTACCAGCAGCTTTGTATTTTTTAATTCAATCAAGTTATTTTACATATAAATTTGAAAACGGTCAAAATGGCTGCCTTGGCTGTTCTCATGTTAAATAGATTATTCTACCATCAGTAACAAAAAACTTTTAAAAAGTAGCTGCTCTCCTCGCTGTGAAACGTCCCAGTTTGTTTAACCTCTGCACACACTCCAGTCAGTAATGTCAGAGCAGTGGGTACTCATCATCTGTCAAGGCAAAACACCTGCTGTGACGTTATTGATCGGGGTTTAGCCAGAGGTGAAGCTTCGACTGAAAGTTTGAACATGTAGCGCAGGCCGCAACAACAGCTTTCTGCCCCATTTCATTCTCTAATAGTTCACCTTTTAGGTAGGATTTATTGAGAGAGCAGAACCCTGATGGTGTGCAGGGGAAGAGGCTGAAAAACATCTCTGAGCCTGCAACATAACTGAAACGGAAAAGGAGGGAAGGCAGCACTGGAACCCTGTTTTAACAAAATTCAACAGATAATGATGAATAAGAATTCCTTGCCATTACTCTCTTTACTAATTGGTTTCTGTAAAGTTGCACAGCAGAGACGTACACTAAGTTGGTGCAGAGACTCTGAGCTTTGTCACACTTTGGAGCAGCTTATCGAGATCTGGCTCGCCTTTCCCTCTCTGGTGAATCAGCACTGTTAACGAGGAGCCATATCTCTGCTCCACATGCTACATTTCAGATTCTTACACTTTTGCTCGGTCACAAATTGTCCTCGGCAAGCTTTTGTGTGGTTTCCCAACTTCCTAACTACAGACAGCGTGAAGGGCAGGCTGTAACCATTCACCAAATCAAACTGATGTCAGGCTCTGTGTCTGATATGGCTGTATTGATTTATAAATTTATATCAGGATGAATTTGGGAGAGAATTGGAGCTAATTTTATGCGGGCATCTCAATATCGGAAAAGCCACAGATGATAAAAAGGATACTTTATAAGTGTGACAAAACCTGCCACAGCAGAGAAATAGTGCAAAATACTGCAGTGCTTATCATACAAGGATTACTGCCTAGCCTTGATTCCTTCATCATCAACAAATAAGATTTCAGATAGGAAGCTGTCATTCTCTTAAAAATTCAAACTAAATTGAAAGACCCCCTCTGGTGAAAATCACATTTTAACCATGTCTGTGTGATGTTTTTCATGTGTTACACGACACATCAGCAGCAAAATAAACGGAGCATTTCTTACTTTGAAACTGCAGTGAGCAAGATTCAGTCAGGCTGGGTCCATGACATCATAAACCTAAGGAACCAATCCCGGTTGATTGAGGGGGTGGTGCTATACGCATCATTAGCAGCGATGCCCTGCTGACAGGAGAAACCAGATGTAGCCAGTTGCCTTGAATGACTAGTAAAACAGAGGAGAAGCCAGTTGCAGCTACTTAGGGGAAGGGGTGGGGGTTAGGGGGTATGGAGAGGGTGGGGACCATTTGCATATTCATGAAACCTTGAATACTAAATGATGATAAGGTGTAGAGCAATATGTAAGACATTTAAACAAGGTATAGTCGTAAAAAGTTTCAGTCTTACTTGGCACTGGGTTATTTCAATCGATACCCTAAAGGTATTGAGTTCATTCATTCAGTTTTTATTTATACTTTTAAGATCATTGAGGTGCAGCCTGCATTGAGTCAATTACAAAACACAGAGGAAAATTAAACAAAAAACATCAATAAAATGTCAAATAAAATGGTTTGATGAAAAATGGTTGGATAAATAATTCAAATCTAAAATAAAATACAGTCATGTAAAACAACAATAAGCAGAGGTTAAACATCAAATCAAGTGTATTGATTTTGAGCATGTTCTGTGTTTTGTTCCAGGCGTCAAGTGAGCTAAAATGAAAAGAAATCTTTCCAAGTTCAGACCGAACTCATGGATCATTGAGCCAGTCAGTAGAGCAGGTCTGATAAAACCCACCTGAGTCTCGAATTCATTCTGAGAGGCAGCATGGTATTTTTCCAGTGAGGGCTTTACAGATAAAAACGTTCCAGTGAGTATTGAATCTCTCTTGGAGAGAAAACCACCCAACCTTACCACATAAAATACAATGAAGTGTACCATAGACATCCTCAGAGACAGACTCAGTGCAGAGTGGTAGACAGTTGGTACTGAATGTCACATTGTCAGACTAGTTTGTGTAGGTTTGGTTAATAATCAGTTTTGTACAGTTGTGGTGTTTTTCAGCACCTTCTAGTCTTGACCCCAATCCCATGTCTACAGGGTTAATGTTCAGTGCTTAAACACTTTATGAAACCTTTAAAAGTTTGATAGCAGCTACGACAGAGTTGTCACTTTGTTCATGCATTTCAGGACATTTCTTGTTTCATTTCAGCCATGCGTCACTCCATGCCAACACTACATTTTGCTCCAGGGTCATCCTGTTGTTTGTCAAAACTAATACATTTCATGTTTTCAGGGTGAGATGAGGGTTAGGGACCACAGCCATTGAACATTGAAAGCAATTCCATCACAGGTTTTGCAATCTTACAAAGATTTTCTGTTACCATTACCAAGACCTGGGGCCTCATTTATAAAACTGTGCGTAGGATTCACCTTAAAAGATGGCGTACGGATGAAACACAGAAAGTGCTTTCACACAAAAATATTCAGATTTATAAAACAGGGCGCAGGCACGTTCTACGCCGGTTTTCCTTTATAAATCACAATCAACTGGAAATGTGGCGCACCTTTTGCGGATGTCAGGTAACGCCCATAACTGCCTATAAATGGTCAATCAAACGCCCAAAATGAATATTCATTCACACTGACTGCAGGAGAACGATCATGGTGAACGCTGCAGAAAAGGCTAGAAAAGGACTTTTAGAAAAGGCTAGAAACCAACGTTTTTGTTGCGGAAGTTGAGACAAGGAAAATATGTTATTTGGTGGACAAACTGTGGACATTACAGACACCAAAAAGGCATCAGCCTGGCAGTGTGTGGCGGACGCTGAAAAAACTGCTGCCTCACAAATATAACACTCGCCGAGACTAATTAAAAAATAAGTAGTCTGACAGAAAAATATTAACCAGAGAGCGCAGAGTTACAGGCCATGTGAGTGTGTGAATTTGTGTCACGGGTAGCAGAAAGACACCTCGATCTTTTGATGAGAAACTTACCATCAGGGAGTCTCACCTGAGTGGAGGAGGGTTGAAGTCAGAGGGGGGCAGAGTGAGCCAGACGCACGGGATGATTCAGGTAGCCTGCGTAATGGATAACATGTATCCCCTTGTTTGAGTTGAGAGTAAACTAAATGCACCAACACGTTTGTGTACAAAAAATAATCAGGGCTTTTTTCCCACATAAACAGTTTCTGTTTCTTTTACTCGCTGTGTTCCAGCGGCTCAGAGGTGCTGCAGCTGTGCGCCCTGCGCCTCCAGTGGACCTCGGCTGTGCCTCTGTGTTACCCTCCAGCAGCAGCCGTGTCCTTATAGAAACAATCCACTCCACACATTTAAACACAGAGATAAAACAAACTGAAAGCCATTAAAAATAAATGGAAAACAAAGTGCAATATATATATGTTCAACTGGATCACTGAAAACAGCATTGGTATAAAATGAATTATTGATGTCGCTGATTTCCCGTGCCTGAAAAACTTTGCGGGAGGTCTACGGATGGTCGAAAGTATGCGTAGGAATGCGCACCCTTTTCCGCATAGTATTTCTTTATAAATCCCAACGTTGGCAGTGATAAATGCTTACGCACATTTCAACCCTGTTTCTGCAATCTTTTTGTGTGCAGCAACCTTTATAAATGAGGCCCCTGAACTTTGCACATCAGCCAATACTAAATACCAGATACCAGAGTGTTAAAAAACGTCTTATTTTTTAACAGCTGAACACTATTAAGCCCTTCATTTTGTGATATGATTGCTGTCATCGTGTGGCCTGACTCAGGTTGAACCCTTTGTAAAGCATACGGGATTCTTACGTGTGCTGAAAATCCTTGAAAACACACAAGTTCAATGTCATGTTTTCAAGGTTTAAAAAGTGTGTGGGTTTTGGATCGACTGCTTGAACCTGGTTGAAGGCAGAAGTGCATTACTTTCATAATCAATCTGTACCTGACTGAATAGTTGCCTTTTAGATGAAATAAAATAGTTGAATTTTCAGAGTCAGGTCGTGTGGGATGCCAAGTCTGCTTACAGATATGTTACACACTTTGAAATATGAAACTTGATTGTGTTTTCCTTAAGTTTGTCACCCTTCCATTGCACAATAACATCCAATTTAATGTGATGAAGTGGTGAAATAATTATTTTGAGTGTGTGTATATAAATATATCATTTACCACAGCTGTAAGGTGCTGGAAAAGGTTAAAAATGCACCTTGAAAATTCTTGAAGAATGCTTGAATTTAACGTGTAGGAACCCTGAGCATGAAAATACAGGGACTGATTGCCATAGAACATGACTTCACCATCCTGGGGGGAATAATGATGTACTCACTACAGTCTGGGCCTGTTCATGTCTGTATAGGTTAGATTCACCTGAGATTTTGGATATCGTTATATTGTGATATGACATAAGTGTTGTCTTTTCCTGGTTTTAAAGGCAGCATTACAGTAAAGTGATGTCATTTTCTAAACTCACCAGACTCTTCTGATTCCTTACTATCTGGTTGCTTGGAGAGTTTGTTTTACTGGTGTTTTAATCAAATTTTCTGTTGCATTAATTGTTTGGATATTTGGACGTTTTTGCTGAGAAGTATTAGGGGGTGGGGACAGAAATGATCTTCATTGTCCATGAACTTCCTGTTGCAGAGTGGTGATGGTGGTGGTGTCAGCGTGGCAGAGCTGCAGGCTGCTCTGTCTGAGAGGGAGGCAGAGATCCAACGTCTGAAGGATGAGCTCAAGGCCTCAACGGCCAAACAGGCGGACACGCTCGCCCAGGTCAGTGTGAAATACAGACGCCCCCAAATCAGTTTATTTCAGACAGAGTACAAGTACTCACATTCAGGAACTTGTCAATACTGATACAAGTACTCAATAATGCCATCACAGTTCTTACAGTGACTTTAAAAACATGTTTTACTTTCATCAGATGTTCCTTACTTTCTAAATGTAATGTGGCAACACAAAGCCAAAATAATGAAGCCAAACAGAGGCAAAAGTTAAAATTGAAGTAAAAACTGAAGCACAAGCCAAAACTCTACAACATAGTAAAAAAATAAGACATAACAGGAAAACAAACAACACATGTAAATAAGAATAAATAAAAATAAAAACATGTCAGTAAGAATAAATACAAGTGAAGTGAAAAGAACCATATTTCATCACATCATGTTGTCTAGTCAATATAAATAAATAAAGATGGGATTATTAGAGGACATCAGTGTCAGTATGAATAAATCAACACAAATAAAAGGAGTAAAAGAATAAAGATTAAATATTAGAACAATTTAAAAGATCACATCACATACAAGCAAGTCTATGAAATCAGTTTGAGAAAGTGATTTAAAAGATGATGAAAACAAACAATAAATTGATGATCAGTTGTTTAGTCATTAAGAATTTAATTGATCAAGTAAAATTTAATTGACTCAATAGCAAATAAAGTACAAATGATATATATTTTCATGATCATTTACAGCACTTTCGCTATGATTTTAATCACATTTACATTTGTAGTATTTAAGTTGTTTTTTTGTGTCCCCCTTGCCTACAAGCTAATTATTTCCTGCCTGCCATTGGACAGGACATAGGAGGGACAGGTATGAGTGAATGAGTACACTAGTGTAGAGTGTTCACCCTGTGTAACCTGGCAGAGTTAAATTGTAAGTCTGAAATTCTATTACAAGAGAGACTCGATGTTCTCTGCAATTAAGTGGGGGAAAAAAGTGCACATATTGGTATCGGCAACTGGCCAAAATTAGTTGAAGTACTGGCAAAAATCCAACATTGTGCATCAGTATTAATTAGTCATAGTTCTACAAAGACATCTAGGAGTCCCTGTATTGTTTTTGGATCGCTATGTCTCCAATACTGAAAGTGATATTTTTAGGATTATATGAAAAAGTTGTTTATCACAACTCTGTAGTACTTGTCTTGTACTTGAAGTCAAAGATGCCTTTGGTTCGCAGGATGGCAGGTCGCAGCACAGTTTTACTCTCTTTTATATTTAAATATTTTATTACTGTGTTTGTTTTTCATTTATGCTCAGGTCAGGAGTAAACAGGTCAGAGCACACAGGATAGAGATAAAAGCCTGGGGGTGGAGGGGGATGGATGTTTGTTTTTGCTTGTTTGCTTAGTCTTTTAGCTCAAATCCTCTGTTTTCATTTTCTTTTTTAAAGCTTTTATCAGAAATAATTTGCAAGGTTTGTTTACACAGTGAGAATGTGACTGTGAATATAATGAAAGAGAGGAACAAAATTCATGGTTTAGACTCCAAACACATGGTTGCATGTCAATGACACGGAAAATGTCTTTGCCCGCTGGGCTATCACCTTTGTTCTTTATTTATTCATAGTTTGTCCTCAGGTGCTCTCCATCTTCAAAGTGAACAAAATGTAGACAGCAGACCACAGACTGTTAGTTTGACTCAGATCTTTCTGAATTTCTTGTTCTGAACTCGAGTATTTCTTAACCACAAGGTAGAACAAGGATTGTTCATCTGTCACTGCATGTTGACACCGATGCAGCAACTGTATGTGAGAGACCCTCAGCTCCAGAAACAGGGGAGGCACTTTAAAATGCATGTGATAGTGTTCTTTATCTGTGTATCTTCCTCAGTAGTCCTTTTTATGCAGAGATCCCTCAATATAGCCATAAGGAAGACCTGTCATTAGGCCCACTTTGCTTTTTTACTCTGAACCAAACAGCATCTGCATAATGTTGCCCCTGTGTGTGATTTTTTTTAAATAGCATTCTGGTAAAGGTACCAGATGTGCTTGGCCTGCCAGATCTGCTCAAGTCCTGCATTTACAGCTTATGGACACATTGTGATTTGCTGTATGTTGGAAAGTACAGATGCCGTGTT
>JAJHUR010075419.1:0-10484 GCA_027495735.1 Lutjanus campechanus | reverse complement strand
AAGACATAACAGGAAAACAAGCAACACATGTAAATAAGAATAAATAAAAATAAAAACATGTCAGTAAGAATAAATAAAAGTGAAGGGAAAAGAACCATATTTCATCACATCATGTCGTCTAGTCAATATAAATAAATAAAGATGGGATTATTAGAGGACATCAGTGTCAGTATGAATAAATCAACACAAATAAAAGGAGTAAAAGAATAAAGATTAAATATTAGAACAATTTAAAAGATCACATCACATACAAGCAAGTCTATGAAACCGGTTTGAGAAAGTGATTTAAAAGATGATGAAAACAAACAAATTGATGATCAGTTGTTTGGTCATTAAGAATTTAATTGATCAAGTAAAATTTAATTGACTCAGTAGCAAATAAAGATCTGAAATATAGCCGATTATTCGTATGAGTGCACTCATATTATCTGATATTCAAATACATGTGTTTAATATGTAGGCCTTTTTTGTTTTTGTCAGAGAATATACAATGTGTTGCTGTGGAAAGAAAAGGGGAAAAACACATTTGTTATTGTTCAGTCTAAGTTAAATTTTTGATTTAAAAAAAAAATATTGATGATTAATTGATCGTTAATGTCACCAATGATCAATTAAGAACAGTGCTTACAATTTACAACCCCAGTGGTCACTGTACACGTTCCATTTTTGGGTTGTGTTCCTTATTAAGCTGTGCAGCTTTCTGTGTATATCACATATTTCAGCAGGAATAATTCTACTTGTACATATGTTACGTATGATATATACGGGCACTTTCGCTATGATTTTAATCACATTTACATTTGTAGTATTCAAGTTGCTTTTTTGTGTCCCCCTTGCCTACAAGCTAATTATTTCCTGCCTGCCATTGCTTAGGAGGGACAGGTATGAGTGAATGAGTACACTAGTGTAGAGTGTTCACCCTGTGTAACCTGGCAGAGTTAAATTGTAAGTCTGAAATTCTATTACAAGAGAGACTCGATGTTCTCTGCAATTAGGTGGGGGAAAAAAAGTGCACATATTGGTATCGGCAACTGGCCAAAATTAGTTGAAGTACTGGCAAAAATCCAACATTGTGCATCAATATTAATTAGTCATAGTTCTACAAAGACATCTAGGAGTCCCCGTATTGTTTTTGGATCGCTATGTCTCCAATACTGAAAGTGATATTTTTAGGATTATATGAAAAAGTTGCTTATCACAACTCTGTAGTACTTGTCGTGTACTTGAAGTCAGAGATGCCTTTGGTTCGCAGGATGGCAGGTCGCAGCACAGTTTTACTCTCTTTTATATTTAAATATTTTATTACTGTGTTTGTTTTTCATTTATGCTCAGGTCAGGAGTAAACAGGTCAGAGCACACAGGATAGAGATAAAAGCCTGGGGGTGGAGGGGGATGGATGTTTGTTTTTGCTTGTTTGCTTAGTCTTTTAGCTCAAATCCTCTGTTTTCATTTTCTTTTTTAAAGCTTTTATCAGAAATAATTTGCAAGGTTTGTTTACACAGTGAGAATGTGACTGTGAATATAATGAAAGAGAGGAACAAAATTCATGGTTTAGACTCCAAACACATGGTTGCATGTCAATGACACGGAAAATGTCTTTGCCCGCTGGGCTATCACCTTTGTTCTTTATTTATTCATAGTTTGTCCTCAGGTGCTCTCCATCTTCAAAGTGAACAAAATGTAGACAGCAGACCACAGACTGTTAGTTTGACTCAGATCTTTCTGAATTTCTTGTTCTGAACTCGAGTATTTCTTAACCACAAGGTAGAACAAGGATTGTTCATCTGTCACTGCATGTTGACACCGATGCAGCAACTGTATGTGAGAGACCCTCAGCTCCAGAAACAGGGGAGGCACTTTAAAATGCATGTGATAGTGTTCTTTATCTGTGTATCTTCCTCAGTAGTCCTTTTTATGCAGAGATCCCTCAATATAGCCATAAGGAAGACCTGTCATTAGGCCCACTTTGCTTTTTTACTCTGAACCAAACAGCATCTGCATAATGTTGCCCCTGTGTGTGATTTTTTTTAAATAGCATTCTGGTAAAGGTACCAGATGTGCTTGGCCTGCCAGATCTGCTCAAGTCCTGCATTTACAGCTTATGGACACATTGTGATTTGCTGTATGTTGGAAAGTACAGATGCCGTGTTCAGCAAACAGAACTCATGGCACAAAGCTTATATACATTAATATATAGGGGCTGAAATTTTGGTCCAGATACCAATATTGGGGAGTAAAAAATCTGATATAAGGAATGCTCGTTTAGGTTAACATTATACTAAGGGCCACTTTTAGGTAGTAGTAAAGCAGTAAATATTTTATTGAAATTGAAGTTATTAGTCCAGTGATAGTCTGAGTGACAGCGTTGTGCTAAAAGAGCAGCCTTCATTGAATTTGCTCATATTTTTTGCGAACGGTGACCAGAATGGATCAGTTTACTATTAATGATTGTGAACAAGGTTCACTTCTGAGAGAGATAACAGCGATCACATCGACAACTGATGAAAAGTGTAATCACAGCAGAGCAAGAGAGAGCATGTGAATATGGACAGAAATGTCGGCGTGGTACAAAAACGTTGGTTGATCATGCAGTGTGAAGTGTATGAACTACACTGAAGACTGGAGATTGTGTTACCGTGAGAAACAGACTGTTAGATCTGCATTATATTTGCTCTTCTCCTCTGTCTCGTCTTCCTCTTCATCTCCCTGAAGTATGTATTGATGTAGATGTATTATGAGGCATTCAATTTGCACTAAAAAGTAGGAATTTCGAGTTTCCAGTTGGAAATTTCAACAGTATGTTGATGTTCACGTTTGCGATGTGCTGTAGTGTAAAATAGATATGAGTAATCCTGGGACTTGAAATTACAACATGAATATCATGCATGCTTAGTGTGACGTCATCATAAAGACTCCGGGTTCTGTTTAAAATTAGATATGTGTTTTGTTTTGTTTTTAACCCAGAAGAAATGAAGGTGAACTAGTTAATTTTGGAACCATGAACTTAGTTCAGAATTTAAAAATATGAACTATGAATGTGAATTAGTTTTTAATCTGCATGAACTTGCACGACACAGGTTTACGCATTATGAGACATGAAACTTTGTTGTTTTTCCCTTATTTGTCACCCCTTCTGTAGAATGCTATCATAAAACATAATTTTGGTTCTATATAGCACAAAAACTTCTGATTTACTGTGATGAAGTAGTAAAATAATCACTTTGAGTTTATATATGTATGTAAATATTTTATTTACCAGAGCTGTGAAGGGCTGGAAAAGCTTGAAGATGCACTTAACAACAATCCTTCAAAAATGGTTAACACTTGTGACAAAACTCTGTAATGGAAGCAGGATATTTACAACTTTATAACTATAAATCTTATCAGCTAAAATGATATCAGGGCACTGAAATAGTTAACTTTCACCAGACTAGCTCAGACTAGTCTGACAGGCATGAACTGATGAAGCTTCTTGGATGAGAGGCGAAACGTCTTCAGAAAAAAAGGCTTTTGAACAAGTCCAGTTGCTTTCGATTGAATCTTTACTGAGATTACAATGACCTGGACGAATGAGAACATTCACGGACAACTTTCACCAGTGTTTTTAATAATTCTAATAATTATGTATGACTAAGGAAAATAATCACAACATGCTCCCTATAAAGCTAACAAATCAATGCTAATGTCAAGCTGATAATACTGGTTGACAGATATTTTTTGGGATATTATATTTGTAATCATGATTTATGTTATTTCCAATTTCTTTTCTTCCTTCTGTGACAGACTAATAGCAACGAGAGCCCTGCCACACTGGTTGGGAAACCCCAGAGTGAAACCATCACCCAAAAGTCAGGAGTAAGGAGGGACAACAGAGCATCTGTCAGCAGTCAGGTAAGATGACATGAAGAGCGGTCTTCAGTGTGTTCATTAATCAAGTAACACATTTTGTGTTTGCAGTCACAATTTTGAAGTGATTAGAGGTTTTCATTTTTTCCACAACATTTTACAATGTTGTTTTTAAGTTCAGTTTTAATACAAAACTAAAATTACTACAACGCGATGTTGTGATTGGAGAAGAGTCATTCCAGGACTGCTTAAAGTCCAGATGAAACAGCTTTTTCAGAGTTAAATGTTTGGAGGAATTTGATTTGAATGTTGAAAGGTGGGTGTGTGAAGATTAGGTGGATGGTTGGTTCAAGCCTACATACGTAGATGTCATGTTTTGTTTTAGGGGAAGAAAACATGATTTCAATATATAAATACAAATATTTTTTTTTTGTATTTCTTGGCTGTGCATTGTGAAATAGGTGCACATTATGGCAAGGGGGGACTTTATTTTATACAGTATTGGCGAATGATGATTTGAATGTGTTATAGTTAGGCTATTTTCTTTTCAAAATTGCCAAACATTTGCCTTACCACAAAAAAACATCCTACAGTACTTAAATGGGATTTAATGGTGCATCATAATGTCTCAGTGTTGCCTCACAACAAGATTCCATTCCCCACCCTTTTTGTGTGGAGTAGGCTGATCACGATCTGCAGTTAACTACCGCTAGCATTAGCTAATTAGCTCATTTAGCAGTGGAGCTAGCAGCCTAATTGGCTGACTCAGCCTGGAGTGCCAGGAGACAAACCCAGTAAGGAAACGACCCCGGTATTGCATTTCCTGTTGTCAAACTGGCCACTATTGGTCTCAGTGTCTGTGTTCATTTGACAGTGCAATGAAAGTTCATGACATTTTTATGAAAAGTCCAAAATATGCTTCTTGAATTGAGGTCAAGGAAAATATTCATGACTCACTTAAAATGGTCAAAACCAACCACATGTGATAATTTAATGTTAAAACGGAAAGCTAAACAGTTTCTTTAAGTCTGATCATGTCCAGTTGTCATTACAATCTAACTACGTCAACATTCCATTGAAACTGACATAATTGACTGAATGACACTTAAAGGAGTAATGTGTAATATTATGACTTTTAATAACTTTCCTTTACATTAATGTAACAAATCATAAAATAACCATGATATGTCATCAGAGATCAAGGAAACATGTTGAAATACTTGTTCTCTGACAACAACGGTACCGCCACACTGTCCTCCTTCCAGGTTGGGATAACGTTTTTTAACCTGTTTCACATTAATTAGAGTTCACATTAAATTGGAATGTTTGGAGAATGAGTTAGTGTCTGTTTATGAGTTGTAGGAAATCATTAATAATTTTGTAGGAGCAGTTGATGTTTATAACCTTTAAACTGAACAGTATGTTGACGGAGCTTGGCAGGCAGTGAGACAGGCAGTCACTTAACTCAAGGTCCACAGTGTGTGTTTTCAGAGCAGTGGGCTTTTAACAGGCTTAACTTTACATCGACAATTATAAACAGCTGATCATCTTACAATGTAGGCCTTGTCCTCACTTGTGAATTATCAATTTATGATCCTTCAACCATAGATTGTATATCAAATAGCATTTTAACCCATTTACATACAGTCTGTGGCTCCAACTCGCTGTTTGGGCTGCTGTTCTCATTTCAGAATTCCGTGTGTTATGCAGGATCTCAATTCTTTTCTTTTTAAACATAGTTTTACAGGACACATAGTCCAAGTGCATAAGCATTTCAAAGGTTGCCAGTGATGAGTGGGCACTCAAGATTTGGCAGCCTGAATCTTTTTGGATGCTGTGTTGCTCAGCAACAGTGGCATAGGTTTAGATACTTTGACTGATGTGACGACTGACCTCGGCCCCTTGTAGGAACCAACAGACCGGCCTGTGCCCTCAGACGTAGACACGTTACTCTCTTGACTGACCATGACGTGATCCTCAACTTTAAAATCACTTGTGGTCCCATAGGGCTCAGCTGGCTGTCCATCAGTGCTGGACTCCTCTGAGATCTCCACAGAGAACGGCAGGACGAGCCGCTTCCCCAGGCCCGAGCTGGAGATCTCCTTCAGCCCCCTGCAGCCAAACCGGATGGCTCTGCGCCGCCAGGGAGAGGAGAACGCTGTCACCGTCAAAATCACTCGCTCAGCACGCAAGAGGAAGAGCGGAGAGATGGACAGGGTAAGACCCAATCAAACAAAAGCAACTCGTCCACACATTCACCTGGTGTTGAAACATTTTCCTTTTCAAACTGAGCCAGCTGATAACTATTAATTAGAAAATTCATTAGGGTGGTGGTTTCCTTTCTCTACCATATGTATCCAAAAACGTGGTGCATGTGAAAAAGTCTCTGTGTATGAATCTACAATCGTACACCATGTTCCCCTCTAGGTTCCCTAAAAATAAATCCTCTCTAGAAAGCTGGAAAACAACAACAACGGTGCATCATAAGCCTCAGAGATGGGCTTTTTCAGTTATTTTCAGAGTTCATTTTTCACACATGTTCTGAGGAGAAAATGTCACTGAAACCTTTCCCTGAGCCACTATCAATCCAGCACGGGTAGAGCAGGACCGTCTCACCAGTTACTCTGGAGAACGGAGCAACAGCAGTTGTAAATACAGTTGTAAATTTAATAGCTTTATACCAGCACATAGGAAATTTAAAATAATACCATGGTATACCAACTGCAGGCGATAAAAATGCATCTAGTAGGCTAGAGCTGCAACAATCACTTTTATTTGTTTATTAATCGATTATCAAATTCTACCTACTATTTTAATAATTGATAAAAATGGTTTGAGTATTTTCTTAAAGAAAAAGTCAATTCTCTGATTTCAGCTTCTTAAATGTGAATAATATGTGATTTATTTATTTTTTTTACTCCTCAGACAGTAAACTGAATGTTTTTGTGTTGTGGGCAAAACTAGATATAACTAGATACAACCTATTGTTTCAGCGAGAAATTAATCAACAATGAAAATAATCATCAGTTGCAGCCCTACAGTGGGCTCATCATTGCCAGATCTTTGGTTTGGAATCTGGCGGTTCCAATTTCCCCCCAATTTCTTGTGATTTCTCCTTTCCCTTCCTCTGTTCCCCCCTCTTTGTATGTTTTATATCTAATGGATCGCCATTAAAATCCGAAATACATATTTTTCCTGCAGTGCTATTTACCATTTTCTCTGTGTGAGTTGTAGAATTTTGGCGATATCAGCTGTAGAGATGTCTGCTTTCTCTCTGAAATAATGGAACTAAATGGTGCTCAGCTTGTGGTGCTCAAAACACCCATACACACACACACACACACACAAAAAATAAAAATAAAAAACAGTGTCTCTCTCCAAAAATCATGACCCGGTTAGTTAAAGCGATATTCCACTTTGCCATGTACTCACCACTATGCCAATGTGATGATGGGTGAAGGTCTTCAGTTCACAAAACAATCCTGGAGTTTTAGGAGAAACAGGGTAGCAGCCTCAGTCAGTACAATGGCAGTGAATGGTGACCACGGATAAAACGTTAAAAAAAGAACACAAAACAAACACAAAATGTCTCCATCCTGTGTCCGCGAGCCGCGACATTAAAAATTAATCGCAAAAGACGCCATTTATGCCATGTTTTTAGCAGAAATGTCAACTGTAGCATCTAGCTGGATGTAAACATGGCGTCGATCTCGTGAGACTCCCACACGTGTGTCCATTAAGATATATACAAAGTCTTACGAGATCGATTCAAAGTGGAATATCGCTTTAAAATAATCCACAGACCTTGTTGTGAGCAGTTTCATGTTGGAAATACTTTCTTTCTGCTGTAAAATCTACGGTAGCTACTTTAGAATCTACTGGAACTACTTTATTTTCTGCTAGATAGAAAATAGCACTGCAGGCCAGGGGAAATAGATGTATTTATCATTTTAGGGTGAACTGTCCCTTTAAGCTTATAGAGGTACAAGTAGGGCTACGTGATTCTGGTTGAGATGACAAGTGTCAGAATTCAGATTCCAATTTCAGTACTCTTTAGTTTTTTTTTTTTTTAGTATTGTTCTCTCCAATTTCACCAAGAGTGTTATGCAATTGCTCAATGAAGGCAGTTTGTATCTTGTGTAGGCAATGTGTGACTAGCACAAGTAACAAGGTCAATGAGCCAGTCCCATCTGCGCCATTTGGAAACGGTTTACAGAGTCTCAATCCTGTGAACTGGTCGATACTACGGCTGTTCTGTGAAACCAATCGCAAGTCACACATAGTCTTGGAAAGTAATCCCAGAACAGACCAAAGAGGCTCCATGGAAACGACAGCAAATCCTGAGACTCGTATAGACAAGTGAAGCCACTCTGGAGGGTGAACAAGGTAAAGGTTGTTTTCAGGACACGTCTCGCAGGAATTCGATTAAATGCAGCCGAGGAGCTGCACTTATGTTAATTTGTTTGTTTCGATTAATGCAAGGGAAGTGGGCTAATGCCTCTGTTTCATTTGGCTCCCAAAAGCATGTGACACTAATACGAGCACGTATACAGCTCAGAGAGAAACACACATTTTGCCACAGAAAGCCTATGGAATGTACACATACAGTATACAAAAGTGTATAGAAAAGAAGGAAATGCACAAACATACACACAGTATTTTAGAACTCACACTGTAGTTTGTTTGCTCTTAAACTGACACTATTTGCAACATGGTCACAGTACGTTTAAGATCATAGTTATTCATTGTTGTTTCCTGCATACTCTGCCCACCTTGTATGAGTTTAGAAGACCTCATAAATAAATTAATTCATTCTGTAGAATGGGACAAAACTGTATTTTGTGTGGGTGGGAGGTTGATTTTTTACTCTTCACTTATGCTGGAAAATATATTTTAAAAGATCAAACTCTTGGCTATTAAACCTTGTAATGGATCAGCCTCCTAGTGATTTTTTTTTTTATTACATGTAACCATCAACTCTGTCAGATGGAAAAGAAAATGGAGTTGACACAATGCTAGATTTTTTCATTTCAGGGCGTAGTCGTAGTGAGCAGCCATTTCATTTTATTTTTGAAGTGTCTCAGTTCTCTTAATGCTAATCAGAATACACATTTTAAAATCATAATTCTTACTTAGCTTTGATTTTGAAGGTCTACAGAGTTGACATGTTATGGTTGAGACACATCTGATAGCAATATTATTTGATAAATTTATCTAAAAATAGAAAGTTGACCAGTGCTTGAGCAAGATTCCTGCCTTTTTTTATACCAGGAAGTGAGACAGGGGGCCTTGGGGTATAGCTAACCCTTGTTATGCCTGATTAAATCATGTTTTTATAAAAGTCTGACAGAGTTAACGGAAATCTGGGAGGCAACTTTAAAGTGACGGATTTTTACATGCATATGTTATCAGTAGGTAGTTTTATGGACCAAACAACTAATCAATTAATTGAGAAAATAATCAACAGAATTATCGACAGTGGAAATAATTGTTAGTTGCAGCTCTAGTGTGAACATCACAAGTTATTCCAGTGTATATACTATATCCAGTATAAATAAAGAGTGCAGTATAAATAGTAAAAACACTTGCATGCATGTATTGTCCATATGGGTGAGAGATAACAATCTCATTAATCATAAATACCACTTGCAAGGAGAAACACACACGCTTTCATTTTAGTGATTGCACACACACATACACATTCCCCCCCAGAGAGCACATTGAACAAGCATCCCACTCAGAGGAACACAAGGTCGGGTATAGTTCACTTGTCACATCACTGTTCCACTGTGACTGTCTGCAAAGGTTAACGCCGTTGCAGCTTCTACGACTCCTCCATCTCAGGAATCATTCACTGTTTTTCTTTTTCTTTTTTCATCTTTGGCAAACACATCCCAGAAATCCATCATTTCTGCATTTAGAAAAATGCCCAAAATAAGAATTTTGTTGACAGATCAGTGTTTTCCTGCTGCCTCTTTCATGTTGTCCTCTAGATTGTGGATGTAGTGAAAGATCAGTAAATCTCTCCACCCCATGGTGCCAAATATAGCTGCATTAAAGCCTTCCGGCTTGCGCAGTAATATTATATATCATCATTATTGCGATTTTACAGCATTGGCTGCTCGTTGCTCATCTTGTAAACACTGAATTTCCCTTGTTTCCACATAATCCCAAGTGGCAGTCTGCTTGGGAGGTGCTGATATATTCTGAGTGCCTAGGCATGAAAATACCTTATGCCAGTAATTCATACTTGCACATGCTCAGGGTTTTAAGTTTACTACTGATAAAATAACTTTTAATTGCGACTGCAGTGCAAACTATTATTGAAATAGGCAATATTGTGCATAACAAACCAGAATAACAAAGATAATACACTGCCTGGCCAAAAAAAAAGTCGCCATCTGGATTTAACTAAGCAAATAGGTACGAGCCTCCTATTGGATAATTACTGCATGGCCGATTATCTTTCAGCTGGCAACAAGTTATTTAACCCCAACTGGTGCAATGAGTTGCTTCTCATTTCCTAAACAACCATGTCGAAAGACACATCCCGTGGTCGTGGAAAAGATGTTAGTCTGTTTGAGAAGGGTCAAATCATTGGCATGCATCAAGCAGAGAAAACATCTAAGGAGATTGCA
>JAJHUR010075418.1:13553-41710 GCA_027495735.1 Lutjanus campechanus | reverse complement strand
CATTTCCTGTCCTGTCTCCTGTTGGCCCGAGTGGTGACCTGGAAAGCTTTTTTCTTCATGTGCATGCACATTCTCACAAACACACTTTTAAAAAATCTATTCAAAGGCAAATATATTACTGGTACAAACAATGTGAAAAACATTCCCCAGTCTAAAACACGGTCCTCATTTCCCATCATGCCTAGTGCTGGACTCAGTAATGTGTTAGGTTTGCTGTTTTATATTACTTTTTGTAAGTGTTTTGTGTCTGTTCAGATCATCATGTTGGTAATTGTCATGTTTGTGCTGGTTTATAGTAAGGTCCAACTGATACTGGATTTTGGGGGCTGATGCTGATTCTGATCTTAGGAGTTTAAAAAAAGATAAAAATCAATATATCAGCTGACATTCTTTATACAGAATATAATATACAGAATATAGACATAAACACATAAACAATTTTTGCGATGATCACTGAAAAGTGGTTAATGCTTGTGACAGAGATATGTAATGGAGGCAGGATATTCTACAGTTTAACAATAAACTTTATTGATACTGAAAATCATATCAGGGAATCAAAACTTTCATTAGTATTTTTAATTATAAATACACTTGTAACTATGAATAAAAAACACAAAAAGAGTGAACTATATGTATATATTAAGCCTGAAGCTAATAAATAAAAAAAACAGCATCCTGTTATAAAATAACAAGTTTTTTTTAGGTGCATAGTGGACAAGATTTATGCTGATAGTGAAATATCTGTGATATGCTAATATCAGGCTGATAATGTTGGTCAACTGATAAATCAATTGTGCTCTAAAAATAATGTCACTGGTACAGGCAATGTTATGAAAAAGAAAAAAACATTCCCGAGACAAAAATACGGCTCTCATTTTATATCATGCCTAGTGCTGGACTGAGTTAAAGGTACTACAAGAAACAGTAGTTTCACCATAATAACCACAAAATATAACGTCAAAAATAAAATTATTTAAATAAAAATGTCCTCCTTTATTTTAACTCAGGTTCATCTTGATTTCAAGGAGAAGCCGACCTTGTGGCAGACATTAAACATGACTATATAGAAATGCTCAGTCTGCACACGGATGATCTTGTTTGCTTATGTAGGTTATATAGAGGCATCAGTAATAAATTGAGATTATTTCACAACTTCTTGTAGTAGCTTTAAGTTTAGTGTTTGCAGTGTGTCTATTCAGAACACGATTTTTGTTGGTAATTGTCATTTTTGAACTGGTTTATAGTTTTGACCATTAGTGGGATGACATTCTTGAGGACAGCTGTAGGCCTATTTTACATATTTTTGAGTGTCTTATCCCTCATGTTGAAGATGCTGACAAGGCTGAGAGCTGCTTCTTGACTCTCATACTGTGCGGTATTTTATTTTATTCTTTACAACCATCCGACAACCCCTGGAATTATCTCACGACCACTTTGTGGGTCCCAACCCATAGGCTGAGAACCACCAGCAGAAGGTAGGATATGATACAATTGCATAGGAGATCTGCAGACTTACACACAAACATTTTCCTTCACCCTGCTCCTCAGATGCAGGATAACGAGGCCCATGCAGGTAAAAAAAGAAAAGTAAATCAGTGATGACACACTGTTCTGGAGCTCCCTGGTGTGTCGGTGTATTTAATGACAGTATTCCCACTCTTACTGTACACACAGTCTGTCATTACTGCCTACAGTGCATAGACTTTCCATCTAACAGAGGCTCCTTTTATGCCTGTTGGTGGCAGAGTGACAACTTACTTCAGATGCTCCGTGCTCCTCCTGAAGCCTATTTAATAAGCTGGATCCTCCTATATCATCCCAGCCCTCCGGCCTCTCTCTTTGATTGCCTGCTCCTCTGGCCTGGCCTTGGTGTCGTCTCCATGTGGGCGTGCCGAGGGCTCCAGTCACAGTGTACATCCATCACACACACACACAGCCCCCTCCACCTTCTGGCCTGCGTGGAGGCTGGCCTGGACGTCCTCTCGTGAGGGCTGGATTTTTTAGACCCCGGTCCCTGCCCTGCCTCCTCCATCTAATCTCCTCCTCACTGCACCCATCTGTCTCCCTGCCTTCACTGACATTAAAAGCATGCGAGGGACACACGCTTTCCCTCCATGTGCCAGTGTGTGCCTCTCTCTGTCGTTTTCTTTCTCCCACTCTGGGTTTCAGCTCCCTAGTCTGCAGCGTGTGTGGTGCGTCGCTATTAATAAGATGGCTGCCTTGTCTGCGATGTGGCGAGCAATCTAGCTGCACATCTGAGACTTTGGAAGCAGAATGGTCATTAAAAGCACAGTCTCTCTCGGCAGGAGAGTGTTTTTGACCAGCTTATTAAATGTAGCTCAACAGTTGTGTTCCCTCAGAGGGAAATCTGTCCCCATCTTCTTTTTCTCTGGCTTCAAAGAGAAAACGGCTGAAGAAGTTCAGAAGCAAGGACATTAGCCAGTCCCATGTATTATCTATCTGGCATCGCACAGTCACTAATTGAACATGCAGATTTGGCTTTTTCTCTATCTCCTAATAATCATTATGGTATAAAAAGTGAGAGGGCTTCTCTGCACATGAGCAGAATACCAAGTAGCCAGTGACTCAGATGTGTGTATATGTACATATATGTCTCTCCGATATATGTTTCTCCATTCACAGAAAAAGAAAACACACTGTATACCTATGCTCATGTGTCTGCATCAGTGTTTCATTTGTCTATGTATGTGCATGCTGCCATGTCTATTCATGGCTGGTTGTAGAGCTGCTGAAGGTCGTTTGGTTTCTCTTTTTTTCCCCCTCTCTTCCTGTAAGCAATCAGGATAAAAGCTCCGCTTCTGAGGAAGTGCGCCCCTTTTAATGGAACGTCTTGGACATTAAAGACAGCTAGTGTGGAGGATCCTTCATGCCAATGTCAGCTTTCATTTTTATTAAGACTTCTGGGTTATTGAGGACCATAAATGTGCATGTTAAATGCTTGGGTTTTATTGCAGCAGTGCAATGACTACCAAGGCTTTTTAACGCAAGACACCACCCAGCAAACACTGAAACCCCTCAGACCATGAGTATTAAGAGGGCAGTGTGACAGGTGTTCAGTTTGGGTAACAAGTTTTTGAAGCCGTTTAGTGTGAAGGATAGCGTAGAAGGTGATTAAGTGAAGGAATGCATCGTGGGATGTGTAGAAATCCAGGATCAGAGAGACTGAAAAAAATCAAATGGCGTGGCAGGACATTTTCCTCCAATCAAATCTGAATCATTAACTTTATTAATGGCTGCTCTTCATACTGAACAACTTGCTGTGGATTTTCTGGCTGGAATTTATGATTCATGCAGTCGCAGACAGGATGTGACTTGGAAGTCATGGGACCTGATGTATTACTGTACAGTTTCCTTCAGCTGGTTGGGTGAGAAAGGGAAGCCTCTGTTCAACTTATTGTGATGTAATGATTACACTGAGGCACAAGCTGCCACGAGTCCTTTATGGTCAAGTGTGTGCTGTCAGTGAGTCATCTGGAGGCAAAATGGCTCTCAAAGAAAAGCTTTAATAACATAAAATAAAATGACCCACACACCTCGTATTACAGTACCTTTGCAATAAACTGTTACTATTTTTACTGTAGGTTATATGCCAGAAAAGTAGAACTGCACTTATTAGAGGATTAGCGGGTTCAATGAGAAAACAGAATGTCTGACATATAATTCAGTGGATACATTTGGTCTCACATTTTAACTTGATAAAGACTTAATTTAAAGAAAATGGATTAGCTTGATTTTATTAACTTTGTGATATTCATCACAAACACATCAACATTTGTCACAGAGGCTTAATTTATTACATAATATAGACATTACAACTACAACTTCATTCATCTAAAATGTGTTTTTTATTTATTTTATTTGACGTGAGTGTCATGAGTAGTTTTAAACATTTGTGTAAAAATGCCAGGCAAGCAGTGTGCAGATACAGCCAAGTCTGATGGAGCTGATTCAGGAGGTGACGACTGAAGTCAGGCTTCAAGGCTTAATTTATTTATTTATTCATTTTTGAGTATAGCTGGATTGCTTGGGAAGAAAAAAGTGTATTTAATTTGGTCATTTTCATTTATTTTAGTCTATTTTTAATTTGTAGTGAGTAGTAGTAGTTATGTCATTTTGTCCAGTTTCATACAGTATAGTACTAGACCGAGCATACGAAAGATGACTGTAAATTATTTATACAGTTTCATACATAGTAGTTTTAATGCACAGTGTGAGCGTTATATGTATAATGTTTAACTGTCATTGTGTGTGACATTTACAATATACAGTATGTGTGAGTGTTATGTTAGTATGTTATTATATTCAATGGACCAATCCCATATGGAAAAGATATAGATACATTTTAATAAATGTTTCTATTTTCTTTTTAATCTGAAATCTTTAGTATATTTGTGTAATCTGAAATTCATGTAATTTGGGAATGTGTAAGTACTATATGACAGTAAATCTAGACACAATATTCTTAGCAGATATGTGTAACTTGCATGGGTTGAGCAGCCGTTATTGACATGGAAATGCAAGTACTGTACAAAACCCTGCAAGATGTCATGTATACAGTATAAGACATATAAATAGAAATAATCAAAACAAAAACATTTATAATGGTATATATAAAAGCATATATCTTCATAACAGGCCGTGAAATAGTATAAACAGGAGTGGGGGGCATTTTGCCATATATCAAAGTGACAGAAATACATATGAAGAACATATAATGGAAATATTACAATTCCATAAAAATATAAACATATTTAGTCAAAGGGTTCATGAGAAAATGTTCTAAAAATGTTTCTAAAGCTTATTACTTTTGTTGTTGTTTAATTGTCATTTTAGTCAAGAATTCAGTTTAAGTAGAAAATATGAGAATTGGGGTAGCTGATCAGCGTGTGCTCCATGTACTAAGGCTGTAAGTCCTCAGCAGTGACCGCTGGTTTATTTCCAGCCTGCAACCCTTTGCTTCATGTCAAACCTCCATTCTCTCTCCCTCTTTGTTGTCCTGACTTCAGCTGTCCTCTGTATTTAAGGTATGAAACCCCAAAAATATATATATACACAAAAAAATGCCTCTTGGGGTTGCCCTGTTTAATGTCACAGTGCTATGAAGTGTGGCTAATTCCTAAAGAAAGTGTGCATAAAGGGCTCAAAAACTCAAAATTCCACGAGAGAGCCCTCATGCACTTGACAATCTGACAGTGGGACAGATGTAAGCCCTCGCTGACTTAGCGGGAACACACCTCAAAATCTGTGAGTCTGTGAGTGTGAGTTGGGCCTTTCATTCCAGCCTGAGCACGAAGCTGCATGTCATTCCCCTTTTTCTCCCTGTGGAACATACATGGGAAACATCATTTGCCACACACTTTACTTATAAACAACATACATACATTGTTTACTTGAATTATACTTAATTTTCATAATAATAATGTATGAGAAAAAGACAATAGTGTACACTTTCATGACTAAATCGTGACTAAATAGTATTAAACATAAATCTTATGAGACATACAATAAAGCAAACTTTTATTTCAGCCAGTTGGAAATTCTATTACTCTTATTCTTTCTTTCTTATTCTATTTCTTTTCCATATGGGATAATTAATCGATGAATCAAGATAATTAAAATAATCATCATCTGATATGGAGGGGTGAATTATACTTTGTCATTTTAATAATTATAGTATTTGAATCCCTTAATATTTGGGGGTTCAATGTCATTGTGTGTGACTCCACCCACAAGACTTCACATGGCAGGTTAGGGAACAAGGTCTCGTCTGGGCCGTCTTGTGATTCGACTGCTCAAATCAGTGCAAATGACTGCTGTTCTGTCTCTGGCATGTATTTAACTGGTGGACCTATAGAGGAAGGAAACAAGACTGACAACAATGTTTATTGGACCTAGAATCAATCTGCCTCTGTCAATCTTGCTGATACAGTGCAGCTGTTATGGGATTCAAAGCCTGAGTTGCCATGAGCACCTAACCTCTGCTCTGACAATCATTTACCATGTACACGCAGGCTTGTAGTCGTCCTCAGAGGGAACAACACAAACACTGCTGTAGCACGGCTGCTGGGAATTGCGAGGACGTGGCGAGCCTTGAGAACTTGTGTACTCATTCATTGCTGAATCCTGACATACTGACACGTTGTCTAAGGCTAATATAAATGCTGCGCCAAATTACCTTATCTTACAGAGTGAAGATGGAGGCCAACAGGCCGTACAGATGACGAGTGTGTGAGTGTTACACTACATCACTGCTTTAACCATGGTGTTACATCTGGCTTTGACCTTTGAAAATAACATGTGTGGGTTTCCTCTCTGAAACGAGACCCATGGGAGGTTCTCCTTGTGGAATGGCCTTCAGGCCTGCGCACCCTCCATAATGTCTGTGTGCCGAGCTCTCACCGTACGGATCTGGAGGTGCGATCCATCCGTGCTCCGTGTGTTGACTTCATTTCTGCGGGCTCAGGCATCCTGTAGCTGCCATCCGCCGCCTGTGGAGTTTAAGCATCAAATAAAGGCACCTTGCAAGAGCTGGGAATGTGAATTGGAGTCACCGGGAAAGATAGCTGCATAACCACATCCCTGGGATGTTATTCATACACGATGCAGCTGCCATTGTTGTGCAAATGACTCGTGCTTGAGAAAAACCAGGGACAATTGTCGAAGTTGAATAGACCCCATTTCTGAGGTGTCAAAGGCATTCAGCAACTCGACACTGTAAAGTTACCTGGGTGTTTGGGGCAACAGAATGCCTCCATCTCGAGGTTTGATTTGGCTGTTTGCTGAAGGGTGTCTCTGCATCTCAGGGTGTGAAAAAGGCCTATGCGAGATGAGAGAATGGGGACGCGCCTTGTCAGGTGCCGTATTCTTCCACCTCGATTGACAAGAGCGATAATTAAACCAGGGGGATGCCATCTCTGCGGAGCAAGAATGCTTGTATTTATTTACGCTGACTACTCTGCTTTGTTGTCTGCCATATAGTGTGGCCGTCATTGTGTGGAGAAAGCAGGCCGCTTTTAACAAGTGGCCCATGTGGCATTTTTCAGTCACTCTTTGAGCGGGGGTGTCTTTGACTTTGCATAGCAGAGCAAAATTGCTTTATTTTTACACAACAAAGATGGAGGATTATTTACCAACTAAAAGGTATTACTCTCTTTTGAACTCGAAAGAAATTGGAAACGGCCTAATTCAGGCAGCAAATAGGTTTTTTCTCTTCACTACTCACCGTTGCAAAGAGAAAATGAAGCTAAAGTTGTATTGAGCAGGAGAAAAAAAGAAGGCTCCGCAGAATAATGCAAGGCAGGAGGGTTGTTATTAGGGTAAAGATGACTCCTCTGGGGTCAGATAGCCAGTGTGAGGTAACACTCTAGAAAATAATATCCAGTTAGGCTGTCCATCAGAGGGAGGCAGCTTTACCTATCCCTCGCCAGAAGAGAGCAGAGGAATGAAGAATTGACAAATGGCTCGAAAACGGTGGAGGCAGTTCATTCAGGTAGTCCAGCCATCAGTCTGTCTGTGCTTGCAGCAGGTAGTTGAGCCTATAAAGCATTGGAGTTATAGGTGTTAAAGAGCCGAGCAGCGGGTCAGAGAAAGAAGCAGAGGATAATTGAGTACTTTAGTAAATCCATGCCTCCATCAACCAAGGTAATAGCTCAGAGCATTGCATATACCTGTAGCCCCAGATCCACAACTGTACGAATGGGCACCAGCAGCTTGAGCGACATGTGGCACACATGGGCTGTCTCAGCAATATTCTCCAAGACAATACAATGAGACCCATCTGGTGATGTATCGCCGAGATTGCTTTTGGAATCTAATTGCAGCTGATGAACGAGGCGACTACAGAATATGTCATCTGTTGATGACCCGCAGTCCCCGCTGAAGATGCAGGCAAGTCATTAGTTCAGGTAGATGCCATCTATGAATCATTCTTGATAAATCTTTGTCAAGGGCGCATTCATACACCTCCTAATGGACAGTGACAGTCGTGGTAGAGGGGGGAACGGTGGCTGCAGCTCCTGCACTGTAAAAGAATCATACAGGAATTTAGTGCAATCGACTAATCGACTAACCTTTTCTCATTAGCTTAACATGAATATACATTTTATTTATTAAATGTAATTATTATTGTGCTCAACATTTTCTGAAAAAAAAAACCCCAACTGTATATAGACTCATATAAACATAATTCCTCTAAATCATCACTTAGAAATGTGTGGTGGTGTGGCTGCCTGTGTTTCCTTATTTTCTCGTTATTTTGCTGTGCTTTGGATTCTTTACTAACCCAAAGTGTTGGTATTTAGTGTTGGGAATGAGACTCAACAATCAACTATCTTTCTGGTGCATATAGGAACAGCTAGGACAAATCCCACTGTTCAACCAACTCATTTAATCAAGTTTCTAAAGAAACATGATTGGCATATAAGCAGACTTCCCAGCATGCATTGTGTGAGGGTTAAAAGTCTCCTGAAACCCTTTTTTATAGTTTGAAGAAACTATATATGATGAAAACCTGCTGTGTGTCTTTAACGCACTTTAAGATAAGTCATGGTTGCTTGTTTTCACAAAAAATTAAAGCATTGAAATGATGAAGGTTAATATTGAAGTTAATATTGAATGTTTAAAACTTAGAGGAGACTCTGTATGACTGCAGGAGGGGGTGGAAGGAAACAACTCACTTCAAACATAGGCTATATATTATAAATAAGATTTCTGGACTGCAGTACTATTTCTGGACTGCAGCAATATTTTTTGGACCCATAATTGTTACATATTTCTCCTTTGAGCTTATAACTGAACATGTTTTCTCGAGTACAACTGAATTAATATGAAGTTTATTTGACAAGAAAAGTTTATTTGCTTTGAATCATTACAAAATTACCTTAGCTTGTTTTTTTCTAATTCAACCAACGCAAAATTTGAAGGCAGTCATGACACAAATATTTTTAAGTTAAAAAAACAAATAGTTTATTTTTACAGTGTAGCTGTGCCCCATCATTCTTTGATCCTGTTAGTCTTTAGATCAATTAAACCAATAGCTGCATCATATTGCTCCCAGACTGTCTCGTCTGTTTCCTCTCCTGATTGGTCTAATGACTTGATGGAGGTTTCTGTCTGTCTGCCTCCCTATCCATTCCCCTCGACTCCGCCGCCTTAATCTCTGAGGCATTTTCTTCAGCTCCCTTTCTCCCCTGTACCTCATAGCAGTTTCTTTCTTTTTCCAGTACCCGGCCCCTCCCCCACGCCTCTCTTTCGTCTTCTCACCATGTCTCCCTCTCCCTCTGCCTCACTCTTTCTCTCTCTGGCACCAGTGTAAAGCATCCATTATAGAGTGATGCATGGGTGTCTGTGTGAGTGGGAGAGAGGGACTTGGCACTCCTCCTGCCCCACCTGCAGAGGAAGCACTGACAGCTGAGCACTGGGGGCTCGTCCCCCCCTTCCTCCGCCCATCTCCACATCTCTGCTGACCTCCCTCCTCCTCTCACACCTTCTCCATCTCGTGCTTTTCTCCCTCACCCTCCCTTTATTCCCTGTTGTTCCACACATGTTGGCCCAATTTCTCCCACCACTTGCTACACTCGTAGAAATAAAGATGCTAACTAGAACCATAAAGGGCTCTTCGGCTTGTCCCCATAGGAGAACCTGGTAGAACCTTTTATAAAAGTTTGGCTTAGAACCCTTTTAGAGCGTTCTTCCTCGACCCAACACAAAGGGTTTTACCTAGAATCATCTGTAAAAGGTTTCACTCAGAACCCCCTGTGAGAGGTTCTACAGATATGGTGTATCCAGAACCTTTTCACCTTTTAAAGGTGCTAAGAGGAACCCTCCCAGGGGATTCTACCAAGATCCTTTTTATATTCCAAGGTTATTATCGAGAATGCACTTGAGGGGTTCTATGGAGAACCTTTCTGTGTTTTAAGGTTGCTAAGAAGAACCCACCTAGGAGGTTGTTCCGAGAACCTTTTTAAACTCCAAGGGTTTTATGTAGAACCCACTCGGAGGGAACTAATGAGAACCCTTTGAGATCTTCAAGGATTTCCACAATCCTTGAAGAACTCTTTCTTCAAAAAAAGAAAGGGTTTTTAATGGAACCCTTAGTTGTACACAGAACCCTTGACAAACCCTTTCTTCCTCAGAAGGAAATGGTTCTGGGTGGAACCTCAGCCCTTCTGGAAGAACCTTTATTTCTAAGAGTGTACTTTCCCTTATGCTATTTTCACATTTCATTATGTCCATCCATCTTTTTTCTTTTGCTCTGTCTGTTCTCTCTTTTTGTCCTCTTCGCTGCACATTTCTTTTCTTTTTTTTTGCCCATGATTGTATAAGTGTTTTCATTCATTAGGCATTCCACACTAGGCAACACGGCTGCCTGGACGTGTTGTTAAATAGACTGTTGTTTCCACGTTTGTCTGCCAGATGAACAACCATGGTGTAATTAGCCGACCTTTGCCCTTTGGTGATGACCACGAGCACTCTGTGTTTTGCTTGTTGTTGCTGACAGCTCACCTCTGCGGTTAGCTAGGTCAGTCCTTTGGTGCCCATACATCTGTTTATCTCTGCTGAGAGCGAGATGTGCTCAATGCCTCTGCATGAATAACACAAGTGTACTGTGGAGCTGTGATGAAGCCCCGCCATGCTTGAGAGCACCGTCGCATTCCTCATCAATTTCACAGGTTTGCATAACATGTGATTTATATAAATCTTCTGCAGCGGGAAGAGAACATTACCAGGTGTGTCACACTGTTTCAGGTGATGTTTTTTGAAACTTCTGAATTATTTTGAAATAGGAAATGTCTGACTTTGTGTTCACTTAATTCTGGTATAACGGCTTCATCTGCACAGAGAGGAAAAATACTTGTTTACTGTGTGATTATAGGCATCCAGGAATATATCATTCTGTTTACACAGAGCCTGCTTGCTACAGTCTGTGCTTACAGACAGAGTGATTTGGAAGGAAAATTGTTTTTTTTCAGTGTGTGATAAGAAGTGTCGCATAGGAAAAACATCAGTCCAATTACTTTGCTGTAGGACTAAGCTTGGCGAGAGCCTATAACAATGTGATATAAGGAATGGAATTCATGTCTGCCATCTGGATCCCTATCACTGACATAATGTGCTGTAAGTGTTTTACTGTCCACCGTGTGTGTGTGTTCGTGCACATGCAGTCACAAGCTGTAGCCTGCCTACCAAGACATTCAATTCGGGCCAGTGCAAATGCATTAGCCTTAGCTGTGAAATTTGCATAGTCTGAGCACAATGAAATCCCCAATGAGAGGAACTTCAGCAAACATGCTGACAAGCAGAAACCTCTACTATAAAGGGCCAACATTGTGCAACCTGACAAAAAGACTAAATCTTTTGCTCTCAGGCCCGCAAGGCTGTAATAGATTTTTAGCTTAGAGAGGTAACATAAGCTATAGATCCCTTTCAGTGGTAAAAGAGAGTGACTCTCCAAATCGAATGCAACTGGCAGAGAACAATATTACCAATGTGCTATTTCACAACTTGGAGACAATTTCCTTCTACTGGAGAGAAATTCTATGCCAAGTTACAATGTCCATGTTTGCTTAATATCTGGACAGAGAGGCTACCTGTTGCTGCAGGCAGAAGAGGGAAAAGACAAAAATGCAATTTGACACTTGAACTTTACTTGAAATTAGAATCTGCCTGTTACAAATTAAAGGGATAGTTTGGATTATTTGATGTACAGTTGTATAAGGTGCATACTGATAGTCAGTGTATTACCTGCAGTAGATGTCAGTCAGCATACCCCCAGTTGGGAGAAGCAGAGAGGGGCACCAGCATGAAAGCTAAGCAAGGTACTGCTGTGGACAGGGTCAGCAATAAAAGCTATTTTAGCCTCTTCAAAAGGGCCCACCTTAAAAAAATTCCCATCATTTTAAACCACTATTCCACTATATTTAGAATAATTTCACTGCTAGACTTTGCTGTCAGACAGCCTTCACCGATGGGAAACTGGTGTTATGCAAGTCAAATATCACTCTGTCTCCACAGGCAAAATCAGTGATTTCACCTTACAGAACATGGGAGTTGCTGGTTTGCGCATGTCGACTGGTACTATAGGTGATATAACCCTGCAGCAAATAATCTGAACTATCCCTTTAAGTATTATCTCGGGTGCTGCATGCTTTTAACAAACCAGCTTGCACAGCATATCATCCAACCATATGTGACATTGAATCAGTCACACCTTTTCAAAACTGGCTAAATCGAAGGTGGGGTGAGAGGCTGTTTAGCATAGAGAGTCAGATTTTAAACAGGAACAACAGTGAACCTGTGCAGCTCTGGGGTTACTGAAGGAGATTTGTATACTGTTTTTCTTTGTTAGATAGAAATCATCCTCTGTCCAAAAAGAAATATTCAGAAAACGCCAGTTGTTTTTGATAAATGTTTGTTGATGCCCACGTTTTGTGCCTGAGGAAAATGAGATGGTGCATCTCCAGGGGTTTAACCTCTTATTAAAATTTTGAAATGAAATGAAATGTTACAGCATTAACATTCTTACCAGATTAGCCTGCAATGGCAAACCTTGGAGCTACAATTCAACACTTAGTGCAGCAGCTTAACAGAAAAAAAATACATTCCAAGGGCACCTTAAAGCCCTCCTGTGTAGGATTCAAATATTTCTGATTTTGGTTATTAGAAAACCCAATCTGAGGGCCAAACAAAGCAATAACACACTGTTGAGAACACTGAGGTCATGTCCTTGTATTTTTTGTGACCTGGTGGAAAATGTTTTACAGTGAGAAAAAGTTTTTTATATAGCACACATAAATGAATAAGAAAGGAACAATTCAGTATCTCTTCACCAGAGTTTTATTTCTTGCAGAATGGAGAGGGTTTTGAAACATCACTTAGACCTGAATGTTGAGAGATAAAACACTAATGCTTCATTTTTTGGGTCGATAATTTTCTAAGAAGTTTCCTCAAAAGAATTTTGTAATTTGGTACTTATTATAGGGAAAACAGGGAATGTTAGTTAATTAGTTGAATTTATAAGTAGCTGTTGATTTCCAAAGTAAGTATAACTTCTTCATTTTGATAATTAACAAGGAACAGTTTTACCAACACTGTCTAATTATTTGAGAATCAAAAATATAAACCATAAGATCTATTTTTATGATGCTATCAAATAAAAATCTGCACATGGATCATAGGTGTAAATGCTTCAAACTGTTGGTCAGGTTTTATTAAGGTGTTTTGGTCCCATAGGATTTCAGTAGAACACAGAATATAGGCACACATTCAGAAATAAAGCAACAAGAAAAACAGTTTTTCTGACAAAATTGATTTTTCCCCCTGAAGGCTTTTATTGTGAAGCAGCTGCAGGAAGTGCTGAGGAAGTCTTTGCTGACAAAGCACAGCAATGAAGTGGATCAGAAAACCAGCGAGGCTCCTATCTGTTAGATGAAAAGTAAGAACAGGGATGTAGGAGTAAAACAAAACTCCCAGCGCGACTCCTTCGATATCCATGAGCTAACACTTGCAGATTAAAGCAAACACTAAAAGCAAAGTTTTCCCTCAAAGCTGTTCATGATGAGCAGTTTAGTATTCAACACGGTGGCACACGCAGTTGTGTGAAGAATGAACAGAAAAGAAATTGCAGAGTACTAGACTCTCTAGCCTATTTTCACACCTAAGCTTTCACACCTGGCTAATTGCTGCAAAATGTAAGTGTAGACTTTCAGAAGCTCTGATGCAGCCACACATTTCATTTTAAAGCACCGCTGAACAAAGACAGAAAGAAAACCTGCAATGTAAATCTTGAAGGGATAATTCAGATTATTTGATGTGGGGTTGTATGAGGTACTTGCCAGTGTATTACCTACAGTAGATTGTGGTCTGCACACCCCCAGTTTGGAGAAGCAGAGAGGAGTACCAGCATGGAAGCTAACAAGCAACTGCAACTGCCCTGTACAGGGTCAGCAAAATGGTATTTTAGGTAGGTATTTTTACTGCTTTGCTTTGCTTTTCCATCAGACAGCCATCTCTGATAGGAAACCCCAAACCTCCATCAAACCAAACTCCATGCAAAAATCAGTCATTTTACCTCACATGGCACAGGGTGCTGTTGGTCTACTTCTGCCTCATTCTGTTAGTTTGTTTGTGTTGTTGTGTGACTTCAGTCAATGTGACCTATTCTTTTAAAACACCAAAGTCAGACAACAACAAACACAAAACACAGACAAAGTAACAGAACCGCACAGCAGTCGACCAGCAACTTATGTATTATTTGAAGTGAAATTAATGATTTTGTCTGTGAGGTTTGATCAGTTTGAAGAGAGAGATGTTTGGCTTTCATAATGGCGGCTTCCCATCAGAAAAGTCTGTCTGAAGTGGTGATAATATTCTTCATATAGTGTACACCTAAACTGATATTGATTTTTTTCAGGTGGGCCTTTTTAAAGTGGCTCAAATATCTTTTGTTGCTGACCCTGTCCACAGCAGTGCATTGCTTAGCTTCTATGCTCTTGCTCCTCTCTGCTTCTCCAAACAGGGGACATGTTGGCCACCATCTACTGAGACTAACACACTGACTATCAACAAGTACCTTACACAGCCCCTCTTCAAATAATCCAAACTATCCCTTTAACCCATCAATCATTTGAAGGTGACCTGGCCCCTCGACAGACGATCAAGCCTTTGACAGACTCTACATTTAACTAAAACAAATCCTGCTTTTTGCTAGCCGAACATAATGCTGCAGTTTTTAGAAAATGAAAAATCGGCGTCGCTCTTGAAACATTTCTCCTTGTTTAAGTGAAAGCTGTTTGGAGAGCATGCATCCTCCGCAGTATTTCAGATGTTGACAAACCCATATGGCATGCCACTAATCTTGATGGATGCCCACCACTGTGAACACTACTCACACTGTAGAGGATAATGAAATGTAGCAATGCAACATTTCACAAAAATCATCACAGTGATCTGTTTATTATCCATTATGAAAGGCATCATGGCCTCTGCCGTTTTCCACTTGGAAAAAACAATGCGAAGGAGTGTTTACTTTCCAAACACGGAGCTGCACAGAGTGCTCATAAAAATGTCTGCGCTCGCCCAATGTGCTATTCTTAGGGTTCCCCTCAGAGCCACTATCTAATTGGAGCCTTGGTTGTCTTATCGGTGAAGCTATCCTCCACACAGGGTTTTTTATGAGGCCTGTGAGTGACTGAGATTCCCTGTCTGGGTGTATGTGGCTGTTCTCAGGCATGTCCCGGGACTCCTGCTCATCGGTGAGGGCTTCATTAGCCGGGGATGGGAGGTGGCAGCAGAGAGAGAACAGCTGTTTAGCTAACCACTTGCATTGTTAGCCAGCCTTCTCCGTATGCCTAACTGCCTAAATCCGTCCCCTAGCTGCTAATAGAATCCTCATTAGGAGATGGGAGGGAGACGGCGCCACTGTGCTACAACCCCACCAGCCTCCGCTACTCCTCCTCTCCCTCTGGTCTCTATTAAAGAGCTGTATGGAATAAACCCTCCCTCTGTGGAACAACTACCCATCCAGCCCATCTTGACCTCTCACCTTGACCTCATGGGAAAGACAGGGGGTGTATGGGTATCCGAGTTCTCCTCTGAGACAGCCACCAGCCTGTGTGATACCAAAAACATGCTCCGCACTCGCAGAGATACTGAAAGATACAAGATTCGAACATCCCAGAGGACAGATAGATGATGCCTTTTGCTTCGAGCCCTAAAGAGAGAAGAGGTTAGTTCAGCGTGTAGGTTTTCAAATTTCCCCCAAGCGGTGTGGTGTTAAATTATTCAAACACTGTAGACTGTGCTGCTGTAATTTGTCAGGAGCCCAAAAGCGCACGTCTTTTTCTCTGTGTCAAAACTGATGAAGCTGGCGAGGAGGAGGGAAAGCTGCGACATCAGAGATGGCACTGTGAATATCTGATGGTGTTCATGGGAACAGCTACAGATCAGAGCCAAAAACACTGCCCCCTCCCCGTCACAGCCAAAATACATCCCTGGCTGAAAAAGGGTGGCCAATGTTTGATTAAAATTCAAACAGGAAAACATGTTACCATGGAAGTATTTCACTGAATTAATGCAGGCCAGTAGCGGACATTCCCCACGCAGACATTCCCCACACAGAAATGCAGGTGCAAGTGTACAGCCTCATAAGGAGAGACAACGTGTGACAGAACTGATCTAAACTCAATGCTATTTACAGTAGGTGACAACAACTGTACAGTAGATGTTGCAGTCAGCTGGAAATGAACAGAGAATATAAAATATTCTCACCTGTAAATAATAATACCATATAGTCCTTTTGCAAAACCTGAGTGCTGATAAATATTTTTTTTAAAGATAAGAAGCACTCTGGTTAAAACAAGGCAGACAAATGTATGTATGGCAAATCATTTAATATAATCATTAAGACTGGGTAATATAATGATGTGAACAGTGAGACAAACTGTCATAACCATCATATTTGACTGTGGGCAATGTTGCAAATCAATAAGCAAGAATGTTTTCTGTCAAATTGGATTGTTACATAAATGTTTGTTTTTTTTCCAATGTGATGAAGTGTCTTAATTTATCAGGTATTTAATTCACTAGATTTGTCATTTGGCATTTTTGTTTTGCTCTTGTATTGCTTAAGAGCCGCACATAAAACTACCAGTTTTTACACACAAGCAGTCAGGATCATCAATACGCTTATAAATAGTATTAAGATATTTTTAGCCTATGCTGCAGTACAGCAGCCACATGGAAAGGGACCTTAATTAGTATCACTAGTAACATCTGTTTACCCTACTATTTTATATCAATATGGGTGCAGTAAAAAAGGTCTGTGGAGTTGGTGGTGTTTTTCCCTCCTGATGACTTCTGTTCTTTCTGACACCAGTGAGAGGAGGGGAGATGTTTACATGTCTGATGTGTCATCTACAAATTTAAGATTTAAGACGACATTACTCAAAGAGAACATTGTCTTATATTTAGGCCAGTTTGGTTAATAGCATGTTAACATTATACCACCTGGCAATTCCAAGAAAAAGACCCTTATTGTTACTCAAACTTTTAATTAATTCATCTAAACCTTTTAATTAATCAATTTTTAAGTAATCTGTTAGGGATGTAAAACACAAGAGATTTATAACTGCAACAAACATCTCTATTCTAGATCTTAATTACGTGAAAATCAACAACCTACAAACAACAGGCCTTTTTTCACAGCAGACATTTTGACTTGTCATATGTTGGAATAGCACAGGTGTTACTAATAACTTTAACAACGGCTCTGTTCTGTTCAAGTGTCACAATAACTTGTGAGCCAGCATGCACAGTACCAGGACTCTGACAGTGAAGCAGCTGAGTGTAATTCAGTCATCATTAATTTTATTATTTACATCTGTCCTTTTTCAACTGTCTCGTGTTGAAATGTCCTCTATGAAAAAAACCTGTTGCAATCAATTGTCAGCACAAATACAGGCCCAGTACCTTATATGTTCCCTATATACTGTACCTACAGTATAATCACATGACTGCAGAAAAGAATAAAATAAAATCATGATAACAATCATAAGATTATGCAAACAATGTAAAGGTAATTATGAAAAAATAACATCTGACCTCTAATACCAAAAGTGATTTGGAGGCAAACTTTGTAGATAAACTTCAGTCCCACGTGATAGCTCTTACAGAACCGACTAACTCTGCTTTCACATGGCTGCAGCTCCCAGCATGGCCAGATTTGTAGTGATTTTAACTTTTTTTATATACTTTAGTGGTGTTTCTGGAAGAACTAGGCGAAATGTACCAAGGTCACAGCTGTGTTGGTGTTGGTGATGTGCATTGTGAGAGCTGAGGTTTCACACAAAACTAAATGTACTTTACTTTGTTTAGGACAAACTGTAACTCCCTTATTATCTTTTAAACTGGCTCCCTCCACAAAAAGCCAATGTGATCTTTCCGCTGGATTCTGGGTTAGTGCAGAAAATAAACTCTGTGGCAAACAAAATTTTATGATACTACAACATTTTGTTCAGCAAGATTATCTTCACAAATGAACTCTGTTTTTCTGATTTTTGAAGCATGAATGCAATCACCAGAGGCTACCATTAGCTATAAATGAACAATACCACAGTTGCGTGACTTGTGTTTGGTGTGATGACGAGGAATGTCTGAAACAACCACTGTAGTCTCATTTAACCACCTTTTTAAAGACACGTAAATAATTTTTTAAATTATGTAACTTGTTTCAGGCAAATAACCAAAAGCCCATTCAAAAACCCCATTGACTTCAAGACGAGAGGACCGGAAGTGCTAACATGCTAACTCATCTCCAGGGTTTCGGTCTCATTCCCGCAGCGCTCTATACAAATGCATACTTCCCACATGCTGTGGTGCTCGTGATCTTGATAATTTGTTGTATTTAACGTTTCAAACTTGAGAGCCATAGAGAGAACTCAAGTATTTATTTCTAATCTGTGTGCTACAGCCTAGACCTGTGTGTCACCGCTTTATGTGCTGATGGAGGCTGACAATGACACATTCTATAGTAATGGCAATAGGCTTACCGATGCCACTCTGAATGTGCGCTGGAAAAGAATGTCTGTGGGTGAGATATGTGTCAAGTGTTGTGACGTTAGTTGCTGTTGAATATGTGTTAGCTTGACATTGAGAAAGTGGAGCGTGCCAGCATGCGGCCTAACTGATCGACGAGCAGTCTCAGTCTCTCTCACACACACACACACACACACATAACTCATCTCTGCAGACTCACATCGATACTGCACAAACACTGCTGTACACATTCTGAACACACAGCACACATGCACACACACATGACTCTGGCTATGGCAGGTCCAGGCTCATGGGATTGACTGTCGTTAAAGGTTGGCCTGCGTAAATATTCCCCTCCATGCTCAGCTCACTTCAGCTCAGCTCCACACACACACAGAGGCCATGTGTACATGTAAGTCCACATACTCTGCCACTCCAGGGGATTTCATGTGGTTACAGCTGTGTGCCTACTGGCTCTGGCAGCAAGAGACACAACAGAGAGGAGAGAATATAGGGGAAGATATGGAAACAGACAGATTGCAGTGAAAGGCATGTTACCATGGAAAAGAGGACAAAAACATGAGAAAGAAACCTGTGCGCTCTCTCACACGCGCGTGATATTTTTTCTTTTCTTTTTTCCTCTCTCTCCTCGGCTGCCTACAGCCCAGTCTGAATGTAAAAGACTGATAATCTGAAGTGTGACCGCTGAGGCAGAAAGGCAACTATTGAATGCCTTTCTTACTTCAGTGAGGCAGTCACACAAGCTCCACAAAGTTCACCAGAATGCAGACGCGTGTGTACGCACAAGGACCCAAACACAACATAAGCAAATAGAATGACGCTAGCTGGCAGCACGCCCTCTCTCTCACACACACACACACAGACACAGACACACATATACAGACACACAAATAAATAGTGAATGAGGCTGCCAGGGCGGGGATGCGCTGCTCCTCACTATAGCTCAGCTCACAGCTCTCTGCCCTTGTGCCGGGTCCTCGGCCTGTCACTCTGCGTTTTACTCCCTGCACCACCACTCCACTGTAAGCAGCCAACACAATTTTGGGTATTGAGGTGGTGAAGAAACTGTCCACCACTACCCATTTGGCCTTTTCAGAGCTTGACAGAAAGGACCGGAGGTAAAAATACACTGCATTCTGTACTTGCCAAAATTGAAAACGGCTGGAGTGCCGCTGTGAGAGGAGAATGTATATAGTCCTTGTTATTAGGGCCGGCTGGTCTGAAATGAGGTTGACACGGCGCCAGACATTGAGATGTTTTCTGTCACTCCGTTTTTTTTGTTTCACTTGAAATTCAATATGATACATTAGTGTTCCAAATGGAGTCTGTGCAATAGATATTAATTACTTGTCCATTACGGTTTGCGACACTATCAATCTGTTATCAGCTGGCTACACCAATGACTCAAATTAACTGTCACTTCTCAATATCAGCCAAGTCATCTCCATGCTTTATTGCCTTCATTACAATATTCAGTTCTTAAATGGTATCCTCATGAGATCGGACAGTAACCAAGACGTTGGCAAACACTGACGCAGAAATTATAAATGCAACACTTGTGTTTTTGCTCCCATTTTGTGTGAGTTGAAGTAAATTATCTATAATTTCATCTATGCAGACAAAAGTTTTATTTCTCTCAAATTGTGTTCACAAATTTGTTATCATCCTTTTCAGTGAGCACTTCTCCTTTGCCAAGATAATCCATTCACCTGACAGGTGAGGCATGTAGCAGAGGCTCTCAATTGTTTCTCAGCTCAGAGAATATAAGAGGGACCCTCTGATTTATGTGCCTTGAAATAATTTCACATACCTATATTGTTGCACTTCTACTTAGTTAAAAGGCAACACAAGAGAAATGTATTAGGAAGATTTTAGACATTTATTAAAAATATTTGCTCCATGTCAACACAGAATTCCTGTAACATAGATACACACACATCGATAAAGGGTATTTAATTCTAAATACGTACAATGCAGATTGTGATTAGTTTACATAAATAATAAATAATAATAAGAAGAAGAAATAATAAGAAAAAAAGAAGTTGTTTGCAGAAAGGAGATAGTTTGTGTAAATAAGTAATGACTGCAGAGTGCCAGATCTCTGAGCTGCTGATTAAACAGCATGGTCATTGTACAGGTGTGTCTTCATCTGGTCAGAATAAAAGGCCACTCTGAAATGTGCAGTTTTATCCTGGAGAAAGACATTTATTAGGCACTTAACTATGGCTATTTCGCATTGAGCTACAGATACCAAGTTTTTCCCCAGGAAGGCAAAGTCTTGACAAGCCCTACTCTTCCTCTGATTAACTTACTCTGATATTCTTACTCTAACTAGTCACTCCTCATGCCAAAACCTAACCAACCCAACCAACAAAGGTAATGAGTACTAGCCAATCAGAAGCAGAGTAGGGCAGGTCATGACTTTGCCCTCCTGGGAAAAAAATGGTATCTGTTGCCCAATAGAATAGCCATAGTTAAGTGCCTATTAAATGACTTTTTCAAGATCAGAGTGCACATTTTAGAGTGGCCTTTTATTGTGACCAGTCCACAGCACACCTGTGCAGTCATCATGCTGTCTATTCAGCACCTCTATATGCCACACCTGTCAGGCCAATGGATTTTCTTGGTACAGCAGAAAGGCTCCCTAACACAGATTTTTTTTAAAAATGTGTGAACAAAATTTGAGAGCAAAAACAAAAGTATTGAGTTTATATTTTTATTGAGTTATAGACGTCATGTTGTGTTTATCTGCATAAAGTTGGTAAATATCAAAGCAAATGTCAGTGTCAATATCAAACAACCTTACAAGGAACAAGAACATGTCATGGACTTGTGGAAATAACGGGAGTGCAGCCATATCATGATCTCGGGGTTCATGTATATTTGATAGGGCCTGCCAGATGTGGCCTTGGATGTGTGGATGTGTATCAGCAAGCAATCTCTCTCACATAGCTCACAGAAATTAGATTTCATCTCAGGCCCCAAATCTAATACACAGGCTTATATTTACTCACAGTTGCAGAGCATCATAAGCCAATATGACCCTATAGAGGGGTGGCGGAGCTGCGCAAAATACGGTTAAATGAAAATGCTTTGAGCAAACTGTTCCGAAAGGCATCCGAAGCTTCTTAGCTGTGGACTAGCTCAGAATGTAGTTGTTTCTCCACCGCATGGGCTTAAAACCTGTCATGAGGAATAAAACTGCCAAAGCCTGATAAACAAATAACATTTTAGGTTTTCTCATTGTCTTAGATTCGATACAAATCAAATTGTTGTTGAGTAGGTCTGACAAGACTACATCAGGAAGAAAATTGTTGTCTTCAATTCCAGTGATGAATCTGAGGTATATTTTTCACCCTTATAGAAATATCTTGCCATTAAGAAATTTAATTCAAGCAAATCACACTCCGAAATCATTTTAGAGCCTGTGTATTGAGCTGGAGAACAGCACATATTGGAGATGAAATGGTTTGCATGAGTCACCCAATGCATTGAGATGCCTCTGTCTTCCTCACAATGAATGCAAAGTCACAGTTAGCATGCGGAGTGCCATTTTCCTATGCAGAGAGCCTTTGCCTGCCTTGAATACTCTCTAGGGACTATAGCACCCACTGAGGAATTTTAAGAGTCTTCTTGCTTTTTTTCCTCCTTTTTTCTGTCCCCTCCTTTCGTATCCTCCTGTGACCTTCCCTTCTTCCTTCCCTCCTCTCACCGTCTCTGACACAATGAGAATAGATGTCGGCAGCTCAGTTCATCCATATGTCTGTCTGTTTGTCTTGCTAAGATGTATTTTCTAGTTTGCGGCGCAGATAAATGTGCAGTCAGCACGCTTTTGTTCAGAGGAGGCAGAAGTGACGGCTCTCGGATTGATACACACTTTGGTCAACACATTTTTAATCTCCATTATTAAAGTCAACATCTCAGCAACTCCGTGTATTTCCTAATCAAAATAAAAAGATTTGAAATGATTGATTCAGATCAGTTTTGCAGCAGATCGATTCTCAGCAGCCCAAATGCTGAGTTCAGACAGGCTGCACAAATAGCTCTTAATTGTTGAGAGTTCCAGTTGACTTGATTTGTACGACTTTCAGGGAGCCACTGCTGCCAATGGACATACAGCAGGATATGTCATAACCCAATTGTTTCAACGTCCACTTACAGTAAGTGGCCGTGGTGGCTAAAGAGTCTGCCACAGTAATTGACTCAATGGGAGTTTACAGTATGAAGCATGAGGCAGGGCAGGCGGACACAACGCTCTCCAGGGATAGGCTGTTGTGACAGTGCTGCTATATCTCCACTGTGTTCTACACTCTTAGCAATAAGGGTTCCAAAAGGGTTCTTCCTGAAGTCCTGATTAGGGGTGAGTATCGTTTGCAAAATTATGATACCCGTACCAATATCAATACCAGTATCCATAGAGTACCACTAGAGTACTTCATTCGATGCCTTCTCTTTCGCTTTGATGTTTGGAAAATAAAAGGGTTCTTGTTGGATCCCCCTGAGTAGGTCTATGTCATAAAATTCTTGGAATATAAAAGGGTTCTAGGTGGAACCATTACACCATGGAAAGGTTATCTGCAAAACTTCTAGGTTCTGGGTGGTTCTACCAGGAACCAAAAAGGTTTTACTATGGGCAAAACCCTTTATGGTTCTAGTTAGTACCTTTATTTTTAAGAGTGTATGGGCCACTCATACACACACACACACAAACATGCACTCGCACACTCAGTAAATGCACAAACACAGCAGCCTTCCCTCTCTGCAGGTAATTCCACAGTCAGGGGCCAGGATCACGTTTCGGAGCACCGTCCCATTCCCAGGCCCCGGAGTTTTTTCGCTCTCAATCTTTAATGTGTGCCCGCGAACGAGGGCGAGGCGAGGGCGACACATATCCATCCTATTTTTGTCCGCTGTTTGCATGGTGTGCCGCCTTGAATTAGACCGAGCTTGTGTGGCTTCTGGCTGCAGGGCTGCTGGCACAATGGGCAGAGGAGGGGAACAGTGGTGTCAGATGCTGTGAGAGAGGAACACACAGAGTGACACAGGCACAGCTAGAAGAATATGTTTACGCTGCTGGAGCCAGCGCCCAGCCTGACACGCTCATGCCTGGTACAATAGTTAATCGGCTCGGACGCCGCCGCTGCTGGTGTGACCACTGACCCTCAAAGGCATCGGTAACAGGGGGACTCTTTCTAATAGGAAGAGCACTATAATTACAAGTGGAGCGCAGGAATTACAGCGCGTCCAGGGGAGTATTTTTTTCTAACATCTCCTCTGGTTCTGCTTCATTAATGGTGGTTTAGATTAAAAGAGTTGTTGATGTTCTTGGTCAGAGAAAAAGGTTGCTGCCTACAAGGTTCTCTGTGTGTGGCGCCTAATGAGCTTTTTGAATTATATGTGTGTGTGTGTGTGTGTGTGTGTGTGTGTGTGTGTGTGTGTGTGTGCGTGCAGGTGTGTGCGCGCATGCATGCTAGTAGCATATATTTGCGTGGGGCACATAGGATACAAATATTAAATGTTGCCTGTGGACTCATAAAAATAAAGACACTAACTAGAACCATAAAGAGTTTTTCCAACTTGTCCCCAGACAAAAACACTTTTTGGTTCCTGGTAGAACCTTTTTATAATGGTTCCAGTTGGAACCCTTTCAGAGAGTTCTACCTAGAACCCAACACAAAGCGTTATACCTAGAACCATCTGTGAAAGGTTTCGCCCAGAATCTCCTATGAGAGGTTTTACAGAGACTACAGAGACTGTAATGGTTCCACCCAGAAGCCTCTGTGGAGGTTCTTTCCAGAACCTTTCCACCCTCTAAGGGTGAAAGCACGAAACCCACCCAGGGGGTTTTACAGAGACCCCTTTTATATTACAGTACAAAGATCCCTTGACAAAACAGTTCTTCAAGGATTTCAAGGCTTGAATAACTCTTTCGTCCAAATACGTTTTTTCTTTTTTTTTTGGATGAAAAGGGTTCTTAATGGACCTGTCTTACAAAGAACTCTTGACAAGGCCTTTCTTCAACAAAGGGTTCTTCAGAAGCAGATAGTCCTGGGTAGAACCTTAGTCCTTCAGGGACAACCCTTCTAGAATCCTTATTTCTAAGAGTGTAGGTATTTTCCTGTGTATCTGAAGTAGGATTTGGACTTCCCTGGAGAAACAATTGATATTTAGAGGATACACATCATGTGCAGCTAAGCCAGCATGTTTATGCTGTGTCTGTGTGCGCGTGTGCGCATAAACGCCATGTATATTGTTTGCTTTGTATGCAAGCTACAATCAGATGTAATCGGGGATGTATCTGTTTCTGAACCAGACTCAAAGGCTTGTAAGCCAGTGATCTGCTGTACTGGAAGACTGTGAAAAGGGCCAGGGTAAGCAGTAAGCTTCCACCCACCTCCTGCTTTTAACCAGCATGTGCGTATCCATCTCAGTTTCACCTCCCGTACCCCTACAGCTCACAGCTAATTTGTTTCTGCGAGGCTTAGGCACTTAGACCGAGGTCTCTCTCTCTCTCCAGCTCTCTCTTTCGCTGTCACTCTTTCTTTCCTTCTTTGCTCTGAATCTCTCTGATTCCCCCCCAGAGGGGTGTACACCCCTTGCGATAATTTGTCACAAATGCGACTGCGCCCTCTCCGTGGCTTTCCTTGGCCCAAAAATGAGTTTGAGCCATCCCATCTGGCTGTCACAGGCAAGATGTCGCCAAGAATAGAAGCTTCCCATCCTTCCACATTTCATGGTTGAATTGTCATATTTGTGTGTGACTTATGTCTTTGACCCTCCCATGGTAGACATATTTTACATCTGATTTGTACTTATGGAGCTTGGCTTCCTTGAAGTGAGTGCACTCTTTGTCTCTGCCTGTCACCGCTCGCTGCATATATAAAAATGAACCAAGCTTTGGGGCTGCTATACAATGCAGATGGGGTGTAAAACATGGTGCATATATTTAGAAACAACAGGAGTCAGATGTTTGCACTGTTACCACACAGCAGCCACTTGCACAATTCTCCCATGAAAACCAGTTTCTGCAGGAGCTAAAGGCACTAATCATTTCCTCTCAGCACACTGATCTGAAATCTATTTGTGGACGCAGTAGGAGAAGAGAGAGGAAATCAGAAAACATCTTTAACAACTTGTCCCATCTAATGAGATTAGCAGAGCCGCTTACACAGTCATGACATGGAGATACACACAGATAACCCTGTAATAACTCATTATTCTTCCCATTTCCACATCGACGCCTAGTCAAGGCTCGCTGACAGTGCGTGTTGTTGTTGTGCATACACAGCTATCAGGCCAATCTAGGCACTGCAGCAGTGTGGAGTGAGCTCGGCGAATACCGCCCCGAATGCCACAGCACAAAGAGAGCTAGCAATAGGAGGACACGGAGATAGCATTCTGTGCTTTTGAGAGGCTGCAGCATTAGTGACACATGCATGAGTGCAAATGGAAAAATTCAGCGTGCGGGCTCTCTGTTTCTCTTGGTTTGGCTGGGAGGCTGCAAGAGAAGAGGAGGAGAGAAATCAATTCAGTGTGTATGCTTGCATGCATGTGTAGTCATGAAAACGCACAGATAACGTCCCCCCAAAAAAATATAGGAAACAGCTGAATGAATAGGAAGTACAGTAAAAGGCATTTTCTTGCCATGCACTGTAAAAATAAACTTTAAAAAACTTGCGAAATGTGTTTTAACTTAAAACTACTACAACAAACTTTAGTTTGTTGATTTTGAGGACCCTGTAGACAAAAGCGGCAGTGTTTCCACCATAATGACCACAAAATAAAATTATCTAAATAAAAATCTCCTGCTTCTTTTTAACTTGCTACTCTAACTTTGCCTGGGAATATGTAAACATGGGCTTGTTTCATCTGATTTGGACGATCTCAGTCTGTGGCGAGTATTAAGAAAAACTATACAGAAATAGCCATCCTCTCAGATCAGGTGGTCTTGTTAACTTATGTAGATCATATAGAGGCATCAGCATTAAATTGAAATGGTTTCCCAACCATTTAAAACGTGTTTGGGCTGCCTTAAAATTTAAAATTGACTGAATGTTAAAAAACAAATAGAGGTAATTTTGTAATGATTCAAAACAAATAAAGTTTTCTAGTCAAATAAACTTAATATCAATTCAGTTGTACTTGAGAAAATATGTTTGCAGTGGTTTCATTATTGTGAAAACAAGAACTTTAAGTGTATTAGAGACACACAGGAAGTTTTCATCATTTTCTTCACAATATTAAAAAAAGGGTCGCAGGAGAATTTTAACCCTTAAACAATGCATTCTGGAAAGTCTGTGAATAGACTGATTGTCTTTCTTTAGAAACTTAATTTAATGAGTTGAACTTGAACTTGAAATTTCATTCAACGCATTATTTCAAGTCATAAGACTTCAACTTAGAAGAACTCATGTTTATAAGTTGTCATATAAGTGACAACTGCACGTGCAAAAATGTGTACAGCTATCAAAATAACATGGTAGGGCCGTAGACTGCATTTTAAATAGGCTGAATCTCTGTTTAATATACAGTTAAAGTGAGTTGTGTTCCTCAGACTTGAGGAAGCTTGGGAAGGCTGTAGGAGTGTAAGACAAGTGCAACATTTTAATTTGACAACAACAAGCAAGTACGAGTCCCACACTGTCAGCTGTTTATGACTGTTAATTGTCTATCAATGTAAAGTTAAGCCTGTTACTCTGAAAACAAAAGCCCACTGCTCTGAAAATACACACTCTGGAGTTAGAGTTCAGTGTCTGCTTGTGTCACTGTCTGCCAGCCTCCATTAACAAATTGCTCAATTTAAATGTTATATACATTTAAGCCTTCTACAAGATAATTAATGATTTCTCATCACTCATAAACAGACACTAACTCATTCAGCAAACATCCTGCATTCTTTTAAACTCAATACAGCTGTAGTGTTGTTGTCACAGAAGCCAGAGTTTCAACTGAATATCTTTTCTCGATCTCTGATGACATATTGTGGAAATTTTATGATTTATAACATTCATGTTTTGTTCACTAGCCCTGTCAGACAAGTTGGTCTGAAATCTATTTGCCCTAAGTCCATTTTTGTTTGCCCCTGTACAAATTGTTTTATTATCAGTTATTAAATAACAACTAATAAGGACTTCAGTTAATTGTCATGTTCATTTTAGGGCTGCAGTGTCAATGTCCATCATAGTTTTTCAAAGTCCAAGCTGATGTCTTTAAATGTCTCATTTTGTCTAAAACTCAAAAATATTCTGTTTAATATGATAATAAACAAATAAAAATGGGAAAACTACATATTTGAGAGGCTGAAAACAGCATTTTCTGCCATTTTGAATGAAAAATTACATCAACAACTGATCAATTATCAATATAGTTTAATTCTTTTTTACTACTTGTCCAGTCAGGCAAGTGAATTACCAGGTTTACTTGCCTTTTTTTGCTCCAGCAAGCAGGCAGTCCTTAACATTGAGCCCTGGATTTCACTAAATTCCTGTATGGTTTTTTTTTTTTTTTTTTTTTTTTTTTTTTTTTTTTTTTTTTTTTTTTTTTTTTTTTTTTGTTTTTTTTTTTTTTTTTTTTTATTATTTAGA